>VXCM01001730.1:0-80757 GCA_014773175.1 Lucifuga dentata
AACATGTATGAAAATTTAATATATTAGGCTCAAACATGCAAAATGGACAGTATGGTCCTTTAAGGTCTTTACAGCTGAATAAAGAAATAAAACAACGGTATTAACAGTGCAAAAAGTATTTAAACCTCAACCTCAGGCTAAGAAAGAAAGAAAGAAAGAAAGAAACTTATTGTCCCTTCCCACATCTAGAAAGGAAAACAAATGAAGCTCGAGAATTCAGGTCTAAACCTGATAAACTTGGATTTCTTTAATTGTATTTTGCTAAACAGGTTATGCTGGAATTTTTTTTTTTTTTTTTTTTTTTTTTTTTTNTTTTTTTTTTTAGGATAACAGTAGCGTGACTTGAGCGGTCTTGCCCGGACAGACCGTCTTCCTGTTAGAGAGGTGAAACCAGCAATGTCGCCACAAAGACACCGTGACACATCTCCATAGCAACGGGACTCTGTTTGGCTTTGTTTGTTGTTCATAAACAAGAGTTTGTCAGTTTCAGAAATGACTTGTAGCTGCTGCAGCCTAAATACGCGTCTGGTGTTCGCCTGACGCAATGCTGCAGCATTACGTTTTTGCAAGGCGAGAGTCCCTTGGCTGGTTTAAAATATTTTTACCTGATAAATATAAGCTTGTCGCAAACACCAAGTATTTATTTCCGCCATGTCAGAAGGAAGAGCCTCGGGTCTGATTGCATTTTATAAAGGCTGATATCGGTGCAGATTTAATGTGCAAAATCAATCAGAGTTGTGAAATTTCAAGGGAAGTTAAAGGACCATACCAACTATTTTGCATGTTTGAACCTAATATATTCAATTTTCATACATGTTACATTACTGACAATCATTTCGNCTATTTTGCATGTTTGAACCTAATATATTCAATTTTCATACATGTTACATTACTGACAATCATTTCGAAAAGCATACTACTAGAACAGTGAATTAAAATCCATCATTGTGAACAAGACATTTATTCAGGGTTTTTTTTTTTTTTTTAGAAGTTATGTAATTTCAGCGTTTAAGCGCAATAAAAAGCATGGAGTGAATGTATGCCTCCACCGAGGAATATAGTCCCAAAAGAAGACCTGTTTCCTGTTTATGGAAAAATTTAAAGGACCATGACTTCATAAGGTTGCGTAACTATTAGCAGGAGAAACATGGATTTTTAAGGTGGATGTATCACTTGAATATTTGACTTTGAACTATTAAGAGATTTTGCAAAATATCAGGAAAGCTGAAATAAGGTTTTATCCTTTGGGAAATGATTGTCAGTAACATAACATGTATGAAAATTGAGTATATTAGACTCAAACATGCAAAATGGCTGGTATGGTCCTTTAAGCAGTTTTGTGGAATTTTCTTTAACATCACTGCTTGTATTTCCAGGAAATCCCAGAGAAGTGTAGCAATACCAAAGTGACCATTTATGAGCTCGATCATAGATCATACCCTGAAAAACAATAAAAAATAATCTAATACAGGTCTTACGCAATTCGATAAACCACAGAATCATATTACTTCCATGTGTTTTACTAGCATTTTTTTTTTGTTTTAATGGCAGCGTAGACACAATAATTGGAGTATAATGTGCATATCAATGCATGATAGACGTAACGATGAGAAAAGCTGATTTCACCTGTTTTTACGGTTTCCACGTTCACATGTTCCGATATGTGTAAATGCAGCAACGCGTTCTTCTGACAGGAAGTTGCCTAGGGACTGCAGATGAAAACTAGCCTTTTTTTTTTTTTTTTTTTANTTTTTTTTTTTTTTTTTTTGGCTAAATCCCATACATTTACATGATTATACGTGATGTTAATTAATGTAAATGGTCCCTGTAAAACTAAATAAATGAAATGAAAAGTAGATGTCAAATCTTGCTGAAGGACGTTAGAAAGGACACGGCGGCGATGGAACCTGTGACCTTTCAGGTGCAGGAAGGTTCGGCTCCGTCGCATTAACATGCCAGATGGAAAAGTCAGCAAAGGCTTTTCTCTGCCTCTTCACTCCACACCTCACTTCATTACATTCTCCCTATAATTCAATGCTCCAACTCTCCACACATTTTTTCCCCTGTACGCTCCATCTATCAATCCTCACCCACCCTTACTCCCCCCACCCTCACCCCCACCCACTGTTAGGGTCAGATTGATATCAGATTGCAAGAGACTAAACATCTGCTATGGGTGATGGGTGAATCTGTGTCCTCTTTTATTATGATGGATGTTATTTTTCATAAAAACGTTACTGAGTCACAAAAACATAATTTAAAAAACCACTATATTAGGATCGCTATTGTTGCTGCTGTTTCACTCATAATGTTGTAATTTAATGGTTTCTTCATTTTCACAATAGAACACAATGAATATCTGCAAAGTTTTCTCCTTTTTTTTGCATAATGGTCAAATTTAAAAACTGAATATTGGCTTTTATCAAGTCAGAAATATCAATATTAGCTTATTATAGCCTCTGTGCTCTCCTCTTTCTACCTTCCTCCCTCTGGCCCCTCCTGCTCCTGCACCCGTAGGCGAGTGAAGAATTCCGGCAGGGTGGGGGCTTTCCCCAGGAAGAAGGGGAGCTTTGTCCCCTGAGGGATGAGGCCACAGGCTGACAGAAAGTCTGGCAGCCTCTGACCAGGCAGCGAGTAACAGCCAGAGGATAATCACCGTGCGTAAAGTTGCCTACTCTGGGTGAAACTCGTGTCACTTCACTGGAGTTTCGTTCTATTTTTTTTACTGACTGTTGTTAAGCCAGATTTAATGTCATCTTTAATTTCATCGCTATTATTTCCTGGTGCATAACAACATGCTGTTTCTGTGTTGACTGAAGCAGGATGTGGTTCTTTACCTGCAGCAGGTATCGCCCTCCGCTCCGTCAGGCGAACGCACTCAGATCCCGCAAACTTTCACAGTAAATTTAACTAAAAGTTAAAGTTAAAGGATCATACCAGCCATTTTGCATGTTTGAGCCTAATATATTCAATTTCATACATGCTACATTACTGACAATCATTTCCCAAAGGATAAAACCGTATTTCAGCTTTCCTGATGTTTTGCAAAATCTCTTAATCTTTCAGAATAAAATATTCAAGCAATACACCCACCTTAAAAATCCATGTTTCTCCTGCTAATAGTTACGTAGCCTTATGAAGTCATGGTCCTTTAAATTTTTCCATAAACACACTATATTGGGACTATATTCCCTGGTGGAGGCATACATTCACTCCACGCATTTTATTGCGCTTAAACGCTAAAATTACGGAACTTCTAAAAAAAAAAACCTGAATACACGTCTTGTTGGCGATGATGGATTACCTATCCTAAGAACGTTTAATAGTAGAATGAACTGAAACCAATGGCGGTCTGGAAGGTAGGAAAAACATTTTTAATTCACCGTTCCAGTAGTATGCTTTGGGAAATGATTGTCAGTAACGTTACATGTATGAAAATTGAATATATTAGGCTCAAACATGCAAAATGGCCGGTATGGTCCTTTAAGATTTCCCTTCTTTCTATAGAAATATCACAGCCAAAACAAGAATTATACTATATTCTATAAAATATAGTACTTATTAGGGCTGATTATGTTCATTATTAACTTTAATTGGTTTCTATACAGTACATTTTTACATAGTGAAAATGCATGTTGCAAATCCCAAAAGTACTTATTTTATCTGACCAAAAGTCCAAAGGATTGATGCACAAACAGATGACTAAAATGATTAATCAATGATTACCATAGTTATCAATTATTTTTTGTTCATCATCTAATCAGTTAAGTGAAAATAGTTTCAGCTCTAGATTTTAGAAAACCTGGACTTAAAAAAAAAATCCTATAAAGCATATTAAAGTCGTAGATTGACTCTAAATGAGTATGAGTAAATGATATAATCAGTCGCATTAATAAATTATTAATATTATTATGGGATGTGGTTATGACACAAGTAGCAAATAGAAATCAAACTTGGCTTCCATTATTACCACCAGGACAGCTTGGCTGCTATCAAGATCATTCTGCCAAACAAGTTAGAAGCTAATCATCCTGAGAAAAACGCCCTCCAACACACACAAGGGAATTTTCTGTTTCTGGCTCCCAGATTAGCGCTGTCGGGGGGAGGTCGGGCTGTTATAAATGATTCCCTGTGCAAAGTAGCTGCTGCCAGGTAAAAGGCTGTAAACTCTTCAACACGGTCACTCATTAACAAACCTCCACTGCCCGCGTGTTGAAATTTAACCTATTTTACCGCCATTTTTATTGAGAAAATCAGACTGTTATTACTGCGTTGACCCCGGAAATTCTAAAGTCGAGGTAGGAAGGCTTCTGTGGAATTAAAGGACCACAACTGTGGTTTGGCATGTTCGAGCCCAATATATATGACTAGCATTCATGGTATGTTACTGACAACCATTTTCAAAAACAGGTTAGCATTAGAATTGTTTTTCCTGCCTTCCAGATTTCCATTGATTCACTCCAATATATTATTAAAATCAACTTGTAGAGACTTGAAACGTGCTTGAGATAAGTAATCCATCATAGCAAAAACATAATCATTTGGATGTACATGTGAGCATGCAAACATTCAATTTTAAGGTGAATTATAACCAGAACATCTAATTTTGAAAGATTAAAGAATTAGAGAAAAAGTTGTCAGCAACGTGACATGTATGCAGGTAGTATTTAATGGGCTTAAACATGCAAAATCACTGGTATGGTCCTTTAAGTTATCTTAACTAGATACTCTCCACCTCTCTTTGAGGGGCCTACAACATCTGCGGTGCTCAACATCAACCTCATAACAGACGGGAGTTTTGATTATTCAAATATTTATCTTGGAAACAAAGCTGCTCTAAAATAATCTTACACCTCATAAAAGCAAAGAATTAGGTGTTTTTCTGATGCGAAGAGACCGAAGCCAAAAGATGAGCGTCTCCATGGTGACGTACAGACTATCTGTAATTCCACTGCAGATATAAGCATCCTGATTCCTTTTTTTTTTGTTTTTTGAGGGATTTCTGTGATCCTTAACATGCTGGAAATCCAGCTGGTCGGATAAATTCTCATTCAGCTGCAAAATAACTTTTAAATTTGTCTTTGTCATAATGAGTCAGTTTTCCTCTCTGTAGTGTCTTTATTTCCCAAACCACTGAATTTCCACAACACTATGATATTATAGGGACACAATGTAGGGATTTACGATTCGTCAGCAGCTGCAGAAGTGAGTTTGTAATAACCTAATCCTGCTTTTTGTGATGTATTTTTCATACTTTACGGTATTACAACTTGTATATTTTTTCCTCCTGAGGAAAAGCTTTAAAGCCTGTAATAGCTGTGTGATATTTGTATCCCTGCATGATATGAATATTCCTTGAAAATGCATTACAGTATAGGATTAGTAAAGCTCTTATTCCTAAGGGTGATTTATATTAGAGAGGTGTAACACGAGAACGTTCCCTGAATTTAAATAAAATCTTAAAGAATTAAAACTATGACTTACGACAGCGTATTGGGGCCATATAAGATGGAAAAAAAACTAAAGGGGCATCATTTTGAGTTTTAAAACTTGCAAATTTGCAAGTTTTAGTTTTTAACTCACTTTCACTGTATGCTGACGACACCCAACTGTATATTCATAAAACCCAACACCTCTCCCCTCCCCCGCCCTCACCAACCATCTCCAAGACATCAACATCCAGATGTCAAATAACTTTCTCAAGATCAATGGCAATAAAAAAACTGCCAGTTTTTAAAATCTATATGCTTGTGATAATTCAATGATTTTGTGCTAAAAGCACAAGTATTTCTTTATTGCTAAATCCGATGGAAAAGTATAATTTAATAAGGTCATGTACTGCAGACATAGTCATAACGTGAGGCAGTTCGATTCCCATTCTCATTATTTTCCCTTTTTCATTATTAAACAAGATTAAATTATTATTATTTTTGAAAATTTTAAAAATTATTATTCATCATTAAAAATATTTTTTTTTTTTTGTTTTTAGTTTTTAAACTCACAAATCTGCCAGTTTAAAAACTTGTGAATTTGTGAGTTTTTAAACTGGCAGATTTGTGGGTTTTTTTGCAAGTACATGACCTTATTAAATTATACTTTTCCATCAGATTTAGCAATAAAGAAATACTTGTGCTTTTANCATGACCTTATTAAATTATACTTTTCCATCAGATTTAGCAATAAAGAAATACTTGTGCTTTTAGTGAAAAATCATCAAGTTATCATACACTATCAAAAGCATACGGACTTTTAAAACTGGACAATTTTCAAGCTTTAAACTCGCAAATTTGCCAGTTTGAAAACTCAAAATAATTCCCCCTCCCACCTTTTTTTTCCCGTCTTATATGGCCCTAATACGCCGTCATAATGACTAGGTAAAGTTAAAAATAAAACATCTTTTTCCTGATTGGAGCCCTTTTGATGTTTTTCCTTTTCCGCAAGTTGATGTGTAGGTTTGGCACATTTAAGTGAATTAAACATGGAAATCTTCTGATCTGAGAACAAGGTTTCAGACAGGAGAAGACGAGGAAAACATTCATTCTCACAGACTTCGGGAAACCTCGCCACTTCCTGTGTGCTAGGAACTTCCTGTCTCTGCTGTTTTCTTTTTTTTTTAAATCTTCTCCTGCTCCTCCCCGACAGTTCTGNCACACACACACACACACACACACACACACACACACACCAGCACACACACAAATTGCAGCATTCACGACTATGTGTGACTTCACAACCATCTCATTTCTCACTACAGCACTGAATATATTATTTTTAAAATGGCTTTTTTCAGGAAATCCTAACATTTGCACTGATGTGAACTGAAGCTGACCACAGCCGACTTCTCTGTAAATGAGGAAACTACATTTTTGAAAGACGCTATTCAGACTCAAAATGTAGAATTTGGGTGGAATATCACTTGAGGGAGTACATAAACACACTTTGAGCTCAAATCTCAAGTTGCTATTGGCATAAAATATCAGCTACTGGAAGCTTTTATCTGAAGAATACTACAATCAGTATGAGTATCAGCCTTGAAAATAACTGTGTATCAGTCGACTTTTGTGCACACACACACACACACACACACACATTTGCACCTTCTGTGCATGAATCTCTGCCAAATCCAACCTGCTCTTCAATCCAATCTGAGCCTGGGATCTGCAGGTCTTTTCCAAAATGAAAGGAGCTGCTGAGGGAGCGATGCAGCCGGGAATCTGGCTGAGCTTTACGATAAACGCAGGCCGCCAAACTTCCTGCTGTTTTATCGGACACGGAGCCAACAGCAACACAGCCCAGCTCCTGCCCAGGTGACCCCTACCTCTCCCTGCCAGCTCACCTGGAACTCCTCAGATATTCCTGCCAGCAAGCTGGCATGAAGATGCAGCTGTTGTTTCTGGGTGGTTTACTTCATGACAATGAAGGCTAGTTTATTTTTTTATTTATTTTTTTTTTTTTTNTTTTTTTTTTTTTTGAGGTTATACCTTCTGCTGAATTAAACTAACTTGGAACGTACATCAAAATTTGGTGAAGTGGTCATGCTGAGCAACGGGAAACTATTCAGAGTGGATCAGCCCAAGTGTTTCCATCACCAAAAAAAAAAAAAAAAAAAAAAACCAGTTGGAAAAAATCAGTTCCTATGCTGTTATTTTGTTGTTTTTTTTTTTAGCCCCAAAAACTTTAAAGGACCACATCAGCCATTTTGCATGTTTGAGCCTAATATATTCAGTTTTCATACATGTTATGTTACTGACAATCATTTCCCAAAGGATAAAACCGTATTTCAGCTTTCCTGATATTTTGCAAAATCTCTTAATCTTTCAAAATAAATATTCAAGCGATACACCCACCTTAAAAATCCATGTTTCTCCTGCTAATAGTTACACAGCCTTATGAAGTCACGGTCCTTTAAATTTTTCCATAAACGCAGGTCTTCTTTTGGGACTATATTCCCCGGTGGAGGCATACATTCACTCCACACTTCTTATTGAGCTTAAACGCTAAAATTACATAACATCTAAAATAAACCTGAATACACATCTTGTTGGTGATGATGGATTACCTATCCCAAGAACGTTTACATATCAACAAGTTGATTTTAATAGCAGAATGAACTGAAACCAATGGAGGTCTGGAAGGTAGGAAAAACATTTGTAATTCACCATTCCAGTAGTATGCTTTGAGAAATGAGTATCAGTAATGATACATGTATGAAAATTGAATATATTAGGATAAAACATGAAAAATGGGTGGTATGGTCCTTTAAAGTGGGTAATGGAACTTATGTTTTACCAAAAAAAAAAAGAGGAATTGTGGGTTATACTGTAAATATGATAGATACAGATATATAATATTGACAGATAGAATATATATACTAATAGATAGCAGAAAAATTACTGCTGGAAAACCAGATTTTAACTTGGAAAAGATATTTTTCTTGTCAGTCATTTTTCATTTAACATAATAAAGCTGTTTTGAATACGACTTACTGCAAAATCTACATCTACAGCTGGATAATAACCTGATTTACTGTGTTATTCCTTCATTTATCAGCTAAACCACACGTTAAACGATAACAGCTGCCTTAACAAAAATACGAGTGCGCTTTCATATTTTATCAGGTTTTAAATACCCTGATTTCCCTTACTAAATAACATACACGCAATCAACAAAATAGCTAAAACGGCTAAATTACCCTCATAATTCTCCCTGCTGAACTGGGGGAATGTTGATGTGTGTGAAAATGCGAACAAGTGCAGCAATAACAAAAGACAACTGCAGTTCAACACACACACACACACACACACACACACACACACACACAGAGGGGATGTTTTGAGTGTGGGGCACTGGGGGTCCTGAATGAAAACATGCTGGTAGAGGGACGTATCAGATGTTTGTCCACTCATTGGAAAAAAAAAAAAAAANGGAAAAAAAAAAAAAAAGACATGTTGATCTGAGATCTAACCATGGCTTCTTCCTGAAAAAGGCACTTTCCCTAAAATCTGCGTGAGGCGTCTGCAGAGCTTTATGGAGCGTGGCGATGCCTTTGGCTGCACGAATGCTTTGAGCCAGAAATAGATGCTGTAAGGACGACCGTTTGACAGATTATGACAAAGATTTCTTCTCGGACCTGCAGACAGACGGGACGTTGTGCTGATATTTCAACGATAGCGAGCTACAGGATTCGGCGTTCCTGGCAATGTGGGAAAGCCCCCAAAACAACTCGATAACTGACTGGACACATAATGAAGTGTGTATAAGCCAGAGAAGAGAATGTGAAGGGATATAATTAAGACGGAGTCTGCTGCAGTTCAATTAGGTCTCAGACATGCAGAGAAAGAAGCTCTTCTATTCTTTGTTCTGTATTTACTTTCAGTGGAATTCCAGTTATGGCCTCTGGATCCGAGCCAAATGCCCCACCATGCTGCTTTCCTTCAACGATCCTGTTTCATCAGCAGGATCGTTGAAGGATCATCTTTTCAATATGCTCCAACTTCTCCCTCCATACAAATAATGACTTTTTACCTTAATCCATCAATGTAACAGCTGAATTTAAAGGACCATACCGTCCATTTTGCATGTTTGAGCCTAATATATTAAATTTTCATACATGTAACGTTACTGACAATCATTTCCCAAAGCATACTACTGGAACAGTGAATTAAAAATGTTTTTCCTACCTTCCAGACCTCCATTGGTTTCAGTTCATTCTGCTATTAAAATCAACTTGTTGATACTGTAAACGTTCTTGGGATAGGTAATCCATCATCACCAACAAGACGTGTATTCAGGGTTTTTTTAGAAGTTAAGTAATTTTAGCGTTTAAGTGTAATAAAAAGCGAGTGAATGTATGCCTCCACCGGGGAATATAGTCCCAAAAGGAGACCTGCGTTTATGGAAAAATTTAAAGGACCGTGACTTCATAAGGCTGTGTAACTATTAGCAGGAGAAACATGGATTTTTAAGGTGGGTGTATCGCTGAATATTTGATTTTGAAAAATGAAGAGATTTTGCAAAATATCAGGAAAGCTGAAATACGGTTTTATCCTTTGGGAAATGATTGTCAGTAACATAACATGTATGAAAATTGAATATATTAGGCTCAAACATGCAAGATGGCAGTATGGTCCTTTAATCCATCACTGTAACAGCCGGACTTAATGAACAAAAATAAACTTGTTTTTAAAGGACCATACTGGTGATTTTGCATGTTTGAGCCCAATATACACAACCTGCATACTTACATTACTGACAACCGATTTCTAAAGCATAAAACCATATTTTAGTTTTCTTGTTATTTTTCCAAATTCCCTAATCTTTCAAAATCAAATGTTCAGATGATGAACCCACCTTAAAATTCAACGTTTCACCTGCCTAACACATACGTCCGAATGTAGAAGGGATGGTCGTTTTTAATTTCTTGGTAAAAGCATTTGTCTGCTGGGACTATATTTCCTAGCGGAGAGATACATTTTCTGAAATGCTGCTCCGTGCTGCATCAGTTAAATTAACTAACTTCCACAAAAAATAAGAATGACATTTTGTTTGGTGTGAGATATTACTCATCTCATGTCTCGAGTTGATTTTAATAGCAAACTGAAATGATCTGAAACCAATTCCAGCCTGGAAGGTAGGAAAAACAATTCTAATATAGTGGGCTCAAACTTGCAAAAAAAAATAAATAAATAAATAAAAAAATCACCAGTATGCTCCTTTAATGTAGGAATGTTGCATTTTTAGTTGATGTGAGGATAAAGAAGCTGTTTTTAAATGATCCCAGGAGTTTTTATTTTGGGTATTCTCACGTCTCACTGCGCCGCTGCAGCCTGCAAAGCAAAATGGCAGTTCCAAAAAAGAAGAACTTGCGCTGTTATTCTGAGGAACTGACACCATATTTTGACGTTTACCATTGATGCTTTTTTTTTTCCTCGCTGCTGTACTTTGTCCTATCAAATTCACACTCAGAGAGACGACGGCATCAATCCAACAAACACAACATGATCACCATTTCTTCATGTCTGCACTTACAACGAACTGCATTATTGTGTAACTGACGAGACCGTCTTTTGAAACGAGCCCCCATCTCCCACCTCAACAACAGGATATGGCTCCGTGGCGCAGCAGGGTTATACCTGCATGGAGACGTGTAGGGGCAGGACCAAGATTCAGAATAAAAACTAAAAATGTAAAAAAAAACAAGAGGCGGGATAGTGATATGATCTGCAGCATAAAGACACACTCTGTTCTCTCTGTCTCATATACAAACACTAAATCAGTGTCTTCATTTAAAGGACCATACCACCTATTTTGCATGTTTGAGCCTAATATATTCAATTCTCATACATGTTACGTTACTGAATCTCGTAAGTATATCTCTCCGCCAGGGAATATAGTCCCAGGAGAAGACGGCTTTTCCCTTGCTGTGTTACTTGGTTTTTAAATATTGGATGATTTTACTTGTATCGATTTTTCTTATTGATAGTTTTTATGTAATATAATATAATTTGCCTCTGCGTGTACTTTTTCTTTTGGTCTTGGTGTTTTTATGGTTTGCTGAATGGTTTTTAATGTCCTTCTTGAGAGGGTAACTGAATGTGTTTTTGGTCTTTTATGACAAGTCTTTTATGTACAGGTGACAAAAGTTAACCTTAAAGGACCATACCACTCATTTTGCATGTTTGAGCCTAATATATTCAATTTTCATACATGTAACTGACAATCATTTCCCAAAGCATACTACTGAAACGGTGAATTAAAAATGTTTTTCCTACCTTCCGCCATTGGTTTCAGTTCATTCTGGTATTAAAATCAACTTGTTGATACTTGAAACGTTCTTGGGATAGGTAATCCATCATCACCAACAAGACGTGTATTCTTTCTTAGAAGTTTTGTAATTTTAGCGTTTAAGCTCAATAAAAAGCATGGAGTGAATGTATGCCTCCACCGGGGAATATAGTCCCAAAAGAAGACCCGCGTTTATGGAAGAATTTAAAGGACTGTGACTTCATAAGACTGCGTAACTATTAGCAGGAGAAACATGGATTTTTAAGGTGGGTGTATCACTTGAATATTTGATTTTGAAAGATTAAGAGATTTAGCAAAATATCAGGAAAGCTGAAATACGGTTTTATCCTTTGGGAAATGATTGTCAGTAGCCTTAAGTGTATGAAAATTGAATATATTAGGCTCAAACAATCAAAATGGGTGGTATGGTCCTTTAACCTTTTCCAGAGAAATTAAAAACAACCGTCCCTTCTACATCCAGACATAAGTTTGTAGGCAAAACATTAAACTTTAAGGCTGGTGTATCAAACATTTGATTTTGAGAGATTAGGTGCTTTTACAAAATAGCAGGAAAAAAATTACAATACAGTTTTATGTTTGGGAAAATGGTTGACAGTAACATAACATGTATGCAGGTACATGTACGCGACATGTATTTATTGGGCTCAAACATGCAAAATCACCAGCATGGTCCTTTAAAGGGAATAGGAAGAAGAATAACAAGGAGAGAGAAAGGTATCTTAGGAAATGCTGAATAATGGATCTTTTCCTCCAAACAGAGCTCCTACCAAGGCCATATTATTCTATTGTCTGCAATATACAGAAAACTTTATCCAAGATGGCGGTGGTGGATTCTGCTGATCAGGATCTGCAGTAAAACAGGACGAGCAGAGGGAGGTTGAAAAAAAAAAAAAAAAANAAAAAAAAAAAAAAAACAGCATTCTTTTGGGCCGCGACAGTGCTGACAGGGATTCCATGCAGCAGCTAAAGAATGATAATAAAGGTGGCGGCAGTTTGTGTGAACTCAGGTGTTTCTGCGTCTCGGCGGAGATGCAGCTGAGCGATGTGATGCTTCAAAGACGACATAAAGCTTTATCAGCGATAAGTCTCTCTGCAATGTCGCTTTAATGACAAGGTCCAACGGGTCCATGTCTGCAGCGACGGCCCGAAACCCTGCTGCCAGCCCTTCCCACGGAGCATCAAAGTCCACAGCGTGAGTGTGACAGCACGATGAAATGCTTCCACTTGAATCCTTGACCTTTGCAAGCAGTGCGGAGCGGTTTTTCCCTCTCAGCAAGTCATTTGCTCGCTGGCTTGTTCTACATTTTACAGCCTCAGAGTCACATGACTGGGCCAGCATCCAAATAAATGTCTTGTCTGTCATAATCTTATTTCTCAAAGCCTCTGTGATCATCCTGAACTGTAACTCTTGATACAGCTGATAAATTGCCATTATAATGGATGATGGACTAATAATTTGTCACATTCAAACCTCAAAAGGATGCAGATAATTCAATTTCCCTAACTAACGAGTTATTCGAGTTGATAATTCTCAAAGTGCTGCAGCACAGGCCTACAGTATGTTCTCATGGGAGAAAAAAGGTTGCCTTTGTTCTACGTATGGCCTTGTCAGCGCGGATGGAATCCTCTAACGGCTTTACAGACACGAGAACACCATGTTCCATCACTGGAATGGGCATTTAGACAAAGAGGAAAAAAAAACTTTAATCAATCCTACAATGGCAGAGTGGGAATAGGTGAGATTGATGAATGAGTTGGTTCTCAGAGAACTACAGTGATTTAAAGGACCATACCACCCATTTTGCATGTATGAGCCTAATATATTCAATATTCATACATGTTATTACTGACAATCATTTTCCAAAGGATAAAACCGTATTTCAGCTTTTCTGATGTTTTGCTAAATCTCTTCATCTTTCAAAATCAAATATTCAAGTGATACACCCACCTTAAAAATCCATGTTTCTCCTGCTAATAGTTACGCAGCCTTATGAAGTCACGGTCCTTTAAATTTTTCCATAAACACAGGTCTTCTTTTGGGACTATATTCCCCGGTGGAGGCATATATTCACTCCACGCTTTTTATTGAGCTTAAACACTAAAATTACATAACTTCTAAAAAAACCTGAATACACGTCTTGTTGGTGATGATGGATTACCTATCCCAAGAACGTTTACAGTATCAACAAGTTGATTTTAATAGCAGAATGAACTGAAACCAATGGAGGTCTGGAAGGTAGGAAAAACATTTTTAATTCACTGTTCCAGTAGTATCCTTTGGGAAATGACTGTCAGTAACGTTACGTGTATGGAAATTGAATATATTAGGCTCAAACATGTAAAATGGCCAGTATGGTCCTTTAATAATCTAAAAACTCTTGAGGATTTTAGATTTAGATTGATGTTGATTGTTGTCTGTGTTAAAGATCAAATGTTTTATTTTATTTTGCCAATCACTTAAGAATTTTAATTTTTGTGTCAGTCTGGTGTATTTGTCTAGTTAATGTGTTCTTTTAACATTGTACCACTTGTGAAACCAAAGACAAATGTCCACCTCGGTGGACAATAAAGTTATTATTCTGTTCTATTCTAAAAATGGCCGGTATGGTCCTTTAATAAGGAAGCTGGCCTGTCACCAACTTCCTTTGAGGAACGCATCATGACTGTTTACTTACTGTTGTTGGACTTGAGGTCACGGTGGATGACGGGGACGATGGCCTCGCTGTGCAGGTAGAGCATCCCTCTGGCGATCTGCACGGCCCAGTTGACCAGGATGTGAGGTGGGATGCGACGGCCCGCTAGCGCCCGGCTCAGCGGCCCGCCTGTGGCGTATTCCATGATGAGGCACAGGTTGGGTTCCTGCAGACACACGCCTTTGAGAGCGATGATGTTGGGGTGGGTGAGCATGGCGAACAGGCGCGCTTCCTGCCTCACGTTTTGGGCCGTCACGCTGATGTCCTCATCCGGGTCTTGCCGGGCGGCCTTGACGGCAACCAACCCTCCTCTCCATGTACCACGATACACTTTCCCAAAACCCCCGACCCCGATGACCTCCTCCAGCTTCAATTCCCGGAAGTCTACTACCTCGGGTTCAAACTCGCCCACCACAGCTGACCTCAGCTCGCCGACAACCCCACTTGCTGGAAGTTTCCCGTAGCCACTCGGCTTAAAGGACCCGTAGTTGGAGGGAAAGATGCCCACCTTGTTGTTGACCTTACCTGCCCACCAACCCTCATCCCCTGATATCTCTGAGTCCAGCGAGAGGACTTCCACCAGGTCACCTTTGCGTAAGGTGAGCTCATCTTTACAGGACGCCTCATAGTCAAACAAGGCCGTCCACACTGGGTTGGTAAAGTTCCCTTTTTGCGATTGCTCCAAATTTTTCCAGTTCGACAGCGGTCCTCGACTGAATATGTTCTTCAGCGGCTCCATGGAGCCTGGAGCAGATGTTCTGACTGGATCTGATTTTGCACCCCACGGGTTTGAAAATAAAGTACAAAGGAGTACTTTATTGCGCCTCTCTCCCTTTCCTGTCTTTCTTGTTGGTTCATCAGGGACCAGTGAAATGTTCAAAAAGCTCGACCAACAAGTGGGCTACAGGAGAGGATTCAAAGACAGCAGAGAGGAGAGTCTCTCGTTCATCTCCACGCTCTCCCTTTCAAAAAGCCATAATCAAAGAAAAGCAATTAGGTGACTGATTTTTGCAAAGTGTTTCTGCTAGGTTTCTCTGCTGGATTTAAGTGATGTGGTGTGTGGTTTCCCAACACATGGTTTCAGCACAATGTCATTTCAGCCTGCTTTAAGAGGCATTTAAATAGCCTCATTATGAGCAAATTAACTCTGTCCTCATCTACTTATTCAGGTTCTCAGGACTAAAATTAAACAGAAAAAAACAGAAAATACCCATAAGATGATGGTAAAAAAAATTCTCCAACTTCAAGTTAAAGTTCCTTCTGCATTTAGCTGTCCATTTTAAGTTTTTATGTATTTTTAGACATTAAGTGCAATGGCCACCAAGCAGGAAGCGCTGAGACGTGGAGAAGAATAGCAGGAAAGGAGCATTCATCCAGCCAGCCAGGCTTTTCTACGACACGTTCCAGCGCTGACCGCTTCGCCTTATTCAACCCAAAGCTCCAATAACCGCGTCTGAGCGCAGATTTGCGGCTCTCCCGCAGAAAAGCCCGCATCCCTGAAGGCTGGAGAATCCATACTTACGGTGCTGGAGATGCACATGAACAACGAGCTTCACTTTATAACTCCATTAAAATAAAAAATACTTAGGAAGCATCGAGTTTGTAACAGGAAGAGCAATCCCAAACCTGCCTGAGTGAACTTTCCACGCAGGAAAAAGAAATCCTGTTTTTAAATGGGAGTTCAGCGCGTGGCGTGTCGCGGCGTGACGGTATTGTTGTTGTGTTCGGTATCCAAACGGCGGAATAACTCCATCATAACTTCTAACTCTCCTTCCTCAGTCGGCGTTCGTTCGTCAGGTTGTCGAACCACTTCTACGTCTGCGCTTACACTCGGCGGAGGGTNCGGCGTTCGTTCGTCAGGTTGTCGAACCACTTCTACGTCTGCGCTTACACTCGGCGGAGGGTGGGGCTTCGAAACTTTTCCTCTCCCAACAGGAAAAGAGTCAGATGACAGGAGAGAGTCAAGGCAGCCATATTGAATCTTTCCGCTTCCGGTTAGACTTAACAAAGTAAAGCTCATAAGGGGTGACGGAGGATTGGCGTCTCAAATAATTTAAATGACAAAATATAGTTGTAATCTGTTTAAGGAAAAAAATAGAGTGAATATTTATTATTATATTATATATCTGTAATTAAAGAGCAAAAATTGCATTTGAATTATGGGTTAGTCCCTCTGTTATTTTTTGTTTATATACATGGACAGTTACTGTAATATGACTCTGAAGTGTGATTTATTTCTTCTAAGGTCCCGTCTATATAGACTTGTAGTTTATTCTGACATCCATTTGTGATTATGATTTTAAAAAAAAGCTACCATCTTCGAAGACGATGGTAGTTTATTTTTTTAAGTCATGATCACAAATGGATGCGCAAAAGAGCACAAAAATAAATGCACAAAAGAGCTACTCTGTTAATATAATGTAATTAATGTAATGTATTCTCAACGTCTAAAACCAAGTAATGAATAAATTTGAGAATGTCGTTTTAAACATGTTGGTTTTAGTTTGAAAAAACATTTCCTCTAACTTTCTGCCTTTTTCCTCTAACTTCACACATGTAAGGCAGAGGTTACTGAGGTTCGTCAAGTTAGCCGACCGTACCTAAAATAGAAATTTAGGTAAATAAAGGTTAAGTGCGTTTATCCTGAAAGAAAAATATTAAAATTTGTCACATTTTGTCTACTATAGAGTTAAACTGTATAGAGTTAAACTATAGAGTTAAACTAAATAGAAGCCTCTATCTGGTGATAGAGGCTTCTATTTAGTATAAAAAGTTTTATCTTTTATTTTAAAATGTGAACCGTTGTTAAGGCACACATACATGCTTGATACAGGCACTAGTTCAGTCCTAATTTATACTGTGAATAAATAAACACAGATTATCCCTAAAGATTAAATAAAATGACTTTTTATTCAAACAATTCTGTAAATTCATAATATTTTATATTTTCAAATATGTCTTTATTTTTGTAACATGGTCATAATTCTATAGAGTTTAACATTACACATCATTCTATATTTACACTTACTTTGTTAAAATACCACATATTAGTGTAACATATTAAATATAACAACTCTGACCCTGTGGCTTTTTTTTTTTTATTTCAGTTTTTTTCTTTACCACCAACCAATTTCTGTAATAATTACAAAGAAGCACCTCTCTACAGCCAAAAACAATCTTAAGTAATATGAAATCAGCCAAGAGCTGTTCGATGTCTCATCCCAAGAACTATGATACATTAGTGATGCATTAATTTGCAACTATTTTTACATTAGAATACTTCTCCTTAAATGCTATTAATATGACTTGATTATATTGACTCAAAGTGTGTGTGTATTTTCGGTACTTATTGTCTTTGTTAGTGTGTCTACAGTTGTAAAAAACTATCCCTCAAATATGTACCACAGTGGAGGGTCGTGACCTCAATAATACAAAAGAGGAATGAGTTATCTCCATAGTGTGTTTGAAACAAAATTTTCAATTTATGAGGCACATTTGAATATATCTATGCAATTAAAAAGACTTTGTTCTCAAAAACGCGAGTGGAATTACATAAATTTCACAACTTTTCCCAAAACGCGGCACACCTGGAAGTCCAGAGTGTGGTGGGAGTGGGAGGTGTGGGACACCTTTGGCCCTGCTGGCTGCTGTGGAAACAGTGTGCTTCCTTTTGTTGGTTCTTTGATGGCTCCCCATCTCCTCCCTCTTTCCCTGCCCATGGCTGTGGTTTGTTTGGACACCCACCACCTACACCCCCCCCCCTTCAACATCCACCCACACACACACACACACACACACACATTTAAGCCCACCCTCCTGACAGTCCGCTGAGTCAACGCTTGTGCAGGAAGGATGCAGTTGTTTTTGCGGGTCCGGCACAGGGCTGCTTGGCTGGGGTGGGGGTAGACAAGGCGGCTGCATTTACACGACAAAATGGACTGTTTGAAAAAATAAAGAAGCAGGAGGAAGAGGAAAGGGTCTGGATACACACACACAGGGCGAAGTCTGCCGGCTGCTCACGCAGTAGAGTGTGTCTGTGGTGGCAACAATCACCCCTCTGTGGAAACATTTCCTCAAACCTGTGCTGTCTTGTACTTATCTGATCAAACTACCAGGAGGTACAGCGAGTCCACGGCGAGGTGAAGTACCAGCNTGTACTTATCTGATCAAACTACCAGGAGGTACAGCGAGTCCACGGCGAGGTGAAGTACCAGCCACAGGGCAGTAAATCTATCCAGGCTGCATCCATGGGAAACTCTGAAATACAAAATGTTTTCAGTGGAAAAATCAAAGATGTGGGGAAGGCAGGGTGGGACTACAAAAAAACACGTTCCGCCTCTATGTTTTGCTGAGGGAATAAAATAAAGAGCCATTTAAAGGTGAACAGCAATCTTCTGCTCGACATTAATCTCAGATATGTAAAACAAAAATAAACTAAAATGGCTACTTTCTTAAATTGAAATATGAATTTTATTTCACCCATACAAAATAAAAAGAATGTTAAAAGCTTACAATACAGCGTCAATTTCAACTGTCTAATCTGAAACATTTCATACCGAGACTGACACGTTAGCCCCATCACTGCTTAAAACAAGCTAAAAGGGAAAATAACTTTTAGGAGGAAAATCTTTCCAAATAGAAGATGTGGGGGCTGAATCGGAGCAGATCGAGGAGAGGACAAAGGAAACGGCTTTAAAAACAAAGTGATGGTCCAGGAGTCACAGTACACTTCAGTATAAAGACGGAGTTGCATGAGTGGCGATGGTCATCCAAAATAACCCACCGAGTCAGAACGGCTAACTGACGGCGTCAAAATCAACAAACATAATCTGGTCTACACGGCTGTGATCGTGGATGCAGTTTTATGATAAAAACCTGAATTAAAACTAGAAACTAATTCAAAAATGTTTGGTTTTTTTTAGCTAACCTATAATAAAAATACGACCTGCTTCTTTGTTCATGTTACAGCCTCACATTGGACTGACTAGCAAGTTGTGACAAAGTAGAGCTTTCATCTTAGCGGTATTTTATAGCTAATCAATAATTAATAACACTTTATTGGTGAGACAATGATCCATGTTTGCTTTCTCTTAGACAAGTGCTGTGTTCATGTTTACGATACTTAATCTGTTGCCCTGAACGCCTCTCAAGTAGTCACCTTTGCATTTACATCAAAGGCTATAGTAAGGCTTTAACTACCATCTTTTTTTTTTTTTTTTTTTTTTTTTNAAAAAAAAAAAAAAAAAAAAAACTGAAAAAAGAAACAAAAGTGCCCAAAAAAATCTGACGAGGCAAAACGAACCACACCTATCCTGTCTGGGGGGCTGATGGCGAAACAGTGTTTTCATCACCAGAACAACTGACTTCTTAAAAAACGTTCTGGTTGGATTCTCCTCTTCAATAAAATAAAACCTTCTTATTAAAAAAAAAAAAAAAAATNAAAAAAAAAAAAAAAAATTAAAACACATAGTGTACAACCAGTTATCTGTCTTTCAGGGCGGCGGTCTCGTCTCGTCTCAGGCGTCTCTTCCAGCCGGCTGCTGTGGGCGTCTGTGAAAAGTCTTTCACTCCTTTATCAGAGCAGCCGCCTTAAGAACAACTTATGAGATCAAAAAAAAAGGTAAAAGAGTGTGTGTGTGTNCAGTGCTCATCATGGAGGGGTGGGGGGCGAAGGTCATGCCGGCCTGTGGCTGTGCTGAGGCCACGCCCCCTGACGGGAACATGTTGCTCATGTGCATGAAGTGTGGAGGAGCGTCTGGGCTGCAGGCAGACGGAGAGGCGGGAAACAGAGATTTGGAGGAATGCCAACTGAAATTACAATCCCAATAAATGTATTGAAAAATTATTTTAAATAAATTATCCGATAAAAATCTCAAACATTTGCTGCTTTCAGCTCTAAACGTAAAGATAAGTGGTAGCTTTTATCTCACAGCGGCGCTGCTACTGTTAAGGTTTCTTAAATTTTACTACATTTCCCATGAACCCCCCTTCTTCCTGTCAGAAAGAGGAAGTCCTTTTTGTCCCTGCTCTCTCTCCGTAACATCTCGAGTCTTATAAAACAGGATAAACATGTTGGAGGTGAACTTTTCTGATTATGTGTCGCACAATAGCGAGGTTAGGATTTCTTTTAAAGTCTCACAGGTATTCAGCTTCCAAATGCCACGTTTAGATATGTACCTGCCGCAGGTAATTGATAGCTTGATGTTCCTCTAGTGTCTCAGCATCTTCCCATCATAAATAGTCATGTCTAAATACCCCAAACTATTGAGAATGCAGTGGAAGTCAGTTTTGAGAAATCCAGTCAAAACGAGACACGTGTCACATTCTGTTGGCAGGTGAAGAGCAAAATCTACCTGCACAGTCTGGACATATCTGCATGCAGGATATTAGATATTAGATATTAGGTGTGTGTGTGATGCGTCTGGTTTTGTCTCCTACCTGTGAAACCTGGACATAGGCTGTAGATTTGTGCTTGACTGAGAGCCGTCCTCCTCGTCCCCGTCCATCTCGCTGTCTTCAGAGTCGTCCTGTTTCCATCACGAGGAGCACAAGACCAAAATCCATCATTAACACACACAAACACACACAAACACACAACATACTGCAGACAGCTTACGGGCTCTTCATCGTTTCGAGTCCCACCTCTTGCTCTGACTCGGTGCCAGACAGCTTCTTGTCTTTGCCTTTGGTTCCGGCTCCTCCGTTTTTGCGACCAGACCCTGGCTTTCGACCTCTGGGAAACACAACGCTTTGATTTTTACAGCGACAGAAGAGTCAAGCAGGGAAAGCCAGATGTTAACCACTGGCATGTTCATGTTTGTGGAGAGATACCTGCGGGAGACTTTTTCTCCTCCTCCCCCCTCGGTGTGGTTCTCCTCCCCCTCCCCCTGCATGTCTGGAACTGTTGCCACCAAGTCCTTCAGGAAGTCAAACTGTTGCTCCAGCTCAATACACTGCTTTCTGCAAACACACGTTTTCAATCAGTGCATCATTCTCTGCAGTCACACACATTCAAGCTGTGTAAATGATGAGATATGTGGTCAGTTTGAACTTTAACATGCATAATAAGTGAGCAACACATTAAGATTATTTTGAAAGCCATAGCTGATCGATTACCAGAAATACTTTCAAATACAGAGAATTTGGTCATGCACCTGATACTGTTCACAGACTAAGTATATTCAACCAAAACTTCTGTATGTGAGAAACTTGAATGATTTTCATGGTTTATTATCCTGCATCCTGAATTCACCACCATGTCAGAATGATGTTAGCAGATAATAATAGCTTAGAAATCCAGTGAAATCCATTTCTAAGACTATTTTTATGGCACTGTAAATCATCAGGCTTTTATTTGAAACTTACAGATGAGACGTTGTCATGGTCTTTGCATTCCTGGACTGGGTGACTTGACAAGCCTTTGTAAGCAATGATTCCAAGAAAAGCTCCAGCGCCCTCGCTGCAGTCTTGGTTCAGGAAACAATATCAAAGATTGACAAAGTTCTAAGACTCAGGTGTGCAACTTAGTTTATAACTAACCAGAGACCAATAACAGCCATTGCTGAAAACTAAAATGTAGAAAAGAACAAAAAAAGGAAAGCTTGTCTTGACTAAGTCAGTGGTCAAAGTAAAACACGGAGTTAAAATCTTGCATTGCTTGCAAAATAATGGAGTCAGGAAGGATACAAATAATAACAGGTACAGCTGCAGCCACTTTGCCTATTTCTTCGTCAGTCTGCATGATCTTCTTAATCCTTGCCTGAAATCAGAAAGGGTTAACTTTAAGTGTATACAGTGTGTGACCAGGCTAGAAGTAGTAAAGATAGCTAGCTAGCTTTCTGTAGATAAAAACCCAAGACCTTGTTGTAAACTGATATGTACAAGTGCAATGTTAACATATTTTAACAAATCTGGATAATGAAAATAGGACTTTCACAGCACGGACGTTTCAGTTTGTTCAGTCTCTTAATGCCGATTTGTTGTGACACTTCAACAGTTTGATTTAAAACCCTTGCTATGTGGTTTCACTTAGCTTGTCTTGCTAAAAACAACGTGAAGTGGTTAGCCTTAATAGCCAACTAGCTAGCCACCTTACATCAAACACCTTGGATCTAACTTACCTACATAAACACTGTCTTACCTTGCCCACGGTATATACATCTCACTAGTGTAATTAACACGTGCTGTCTGTTAGCTAGCTTGTTACCCCTGTAAGTAACAGATGTTATTCAGCCTAGCTTGCGAAGTTAGCTTCTTATTGTACAGTTGGCTAACGCTAGTCGTTACACCGGTTCAGCCAACTGTAGACTTACCGGAGGAAATCTGGCGTTGTATTTCTTCTTTTTGCTAGGCATAATTAACTGACTCGGCGGTCAAGGTAAAATAAAATACAATATATTGTAAATTTTTGCTCTGTATTATGCATAAATCAGTTCCACTGCGCACACACTGGATAGCTTTAGCTACCCGGCTAACTCGTTAGCACGTCGTCGTCACTCGTTCCCTGCTGCCTGGCAGGGCAGCTTGTCTCCGCAGGGTCACAACGCCGGCCGGTTTACAGTAGGTCCTGACGACATTCCGTGCATGGGAAGACACTGCAACGAATACGAGGTAACAGCGTATTTAATAAAATTTAATAAAAAGTGTAAAAACGTATTACAGACTCTGCAGATGTAGCTACGCACCCGAGGCAGCTGTCATGTAACTATTAAATCAGCTGACGCTTGGTTAAATTCAGTATTCATGCCACCATTTTAGCAACATTTACCCGAAGTTAGCTATAACTGAAATTAATACTTTGTTACAGGGATGTTTTATGGAAATGTCATGATACACGGCGTTACTGAGTTATTTATAGTTCAAAAATACCTAAATGACAATACATTATATTAAGTTGGAGTATAAAGTTAATATCTGCTTAAGTGCAGTTTTGGTTTTGTTTTTTAATACTGAAGAATGCATCGCGGTTGTGTTTGTAGAATAGATAATTTAAGTGACAGTTTGACGACAAAACTCGACGGAAGCGGTTCTTTATCTGTTGTTAATATATCTAACCACGTTAGCGTAATGCTAGCTATATTTTGTGATTAAATATAAACAAAGTGCAAACTTTGCGTCTTTGCTTCTGTTCACCAACCAGCTGCAAATAAAGTTTCTCCAAATTGCTCAAACCCAAACATGGAGGACTGATAAAATAGTTAGCTGGCGGCTAGCTAACTTCAGACCGAAACAAAGGAATTTAACGTTTTTTCCTGTGAGTCTTTCCATATTGCCGTAGGCGTTAAACAGACGAAATGTACTTATTCTTTACATATTTAATAAGCGAAGCGAACGTCAAAGAACAAGTGTCGCTAATATTGTTAACAGGTTAGCTAGCAGCATAATCAAACATCCGCCAGTGATCCAGCTGTCCACCTCTGCCTGGTCTGAAAGTAGTGCGCGCTGTATTGTACGGTACAACATATTTCAGATATATTAATGCATTGTAACTCTATTCTTTCAACAGGTTAAGCTCGCAACGGATTTATTTGAGAGGGGATTTTGCTGACAGAACTATGGAGGATCGGGAGCCCCCTGTAGAGGGTGAGATGGAGCACCCTGACTCTTTTACTGCTGAGACCTTTGCTGCAGAGGCCCTGGCTGCAGACATGGATCCCTGGATTATATTTGACTCAAGAAGAACTCCCAGATCCGAGTTTGATGGATGGCTGGAGAGCAACAGGCCCTCACAAGTATACAGATTTGGTAATGAGGAGGTTAATGTGAGCCCTGTGGGGTGGATTGCTGTGCTGGGACCAAACCACTGTCCCAGTGGTGGGGATGTTGTGGGTCTGCAAGACAGCTGGGAGAGGCTGTTGGCCAGCAGCCGGCCAGTCAACTTCCAGACAGTGAAGGAGCTGGCTATGAACCACAGAATCCTCTCAGGGAAGTGGCTGATGCACTTGGATGCTGGTTTCAAGTTAGACCGTGCTTGGGAGTGTGTGGCCAGGGCAACCCTGGATGGCAAAATCTCAATGGTTAAAGTCAGTCCATATGACCCCAAGGGACCTGGCAAACAGGTAATATGTGCTTATAACCAGAACTTCACTGATGAGAGCGAGATTATGAAGTTGGACTCTGTTATCCGTGCCACAGGGATCAAGTGTCCTCTTTCCTACAAGCCAGATGTGTACACATACCTGGGAATCTACCGCAACAACCGCTGGAAGCTTTGTCCAACCATATACGAGAGCAAATTTGACCTGGAGTGCGTACCCAGGCGTTCCCACATCATCAATAAAGTCACCAATCTTGAAGTCACATAGACTTGTTTAAATAAAAATCACATTGGCTTTATTTTTTGTTGTTGCTTTGTATACTGAAAAATAAAAGTTAAAAAGTACTTTTGAAGACATCCTGTTTGTAATGTAATTTTTTTTATTAACAAGATAAGTGTTTTTGGATTTTGACAGAGTAAGTCACTCCAAAATTGCATATACATAAGCATAAATTCATCTGTTTACAATAAAGCAACTTTGACAGATTACAGCAAAGTGAACCACAGGTTGTTTAAACTGTAGCTAGCATTCACAGAATAACTGTAAAATATGAGATTAGAAGAAATACTGCCAGACAAGAAATAACAGATGCTTGTTTTCTGATAATTATTTACATATATACCTTCATTTTGTTCTTTAGTTGTTACTACATTTGGTTGAGAATCTCAAAGGCACCGGTACGAGAGAGTTGTTACACTTAATGATGACCTCAAGAAAACTAAAAATGATATGAAGTTCCACAGTAATACATGATCATTTAAAAAAAAAAAAAAAAAAANAAAAAAAAAAAAAAAAAACGATATTAACTGTGACTTACTTCCACATTTGACTACATATCGGGGAAATAACTATTCCATTCAAGTATTCCTCTAAGTATCAGCCCCTTCGTTTTAAAATGTCAGACTTCATCAATCACATTTACAGTTATGTCAGTTCTTATGAAAGTACAAAAAACACTATTTACATGTTGAGAAACTTCACAAAAACAGTCTTAACGGTAAAACATTCAAATTCATACGCAATGAATCTGCTGCGATTATTGGTTTATTTCTGGTGGTGGAAAATCCTCCTCTAAGTTCGTATCGTGGTTCCAGATGTTTATTATGCTGAATATGAAGTACAGGTACGTAGCCCTGACAAGGGGAATCACATCTGATTATGTCCAGTCTTGTTTTTAATTGTTCTGGACACCAATAAGAACAAATGTCCACCTTAAACGTCATCTAGATTCTTTAAGGTATTTCCATAAGCACGTCCACATCAAGCAATTCTGCTACATTGTGTCCAGCCCTTCATAACCACCTTTTTTTTTCTTCCTTTTTTGTAAAAAGGAACTCTGAAGGGAATTCAGTTCCAAAGTGTAAAAGCACAGATACGAGGCTTATAAATATGTTGGTAAAAATATAGTGTGGACAACTTTTAAGTCGGGTGTCCTGACACGAAGCCAGGTTGGCTTCCGCTGTTAAAAATGGACAGAAGACGATCCTCATCAGCTGACATCAACTCATCAAGCTCATCCAAGGCGACACGCTGGTTGGCGTTGTTGGCTGAAATGTCAATCATGGCCTCATTCTGAAGCAAGTTGATAATGCTGTTGGGGTAATTCATCCAGGTGCTTCCTGGGATGCTGGCTGGGTCGGAAGTGTTCTGGGACGCTGCATTATTCTGGGCGGTGGCAGAGGAGTTGGGAGAGGCAAGTTGGCACAAAGCGTGAGCCGATCCCGAGGTGCCGTTTCCACCCTCGCTCATGAGCCGTGGGTTCAGAAGGTCCTCTATATCATCCATGTTGATGCCGTCCAGGGCGCCTGGGGCCTGCGCCTCGGAAAAGCTAGGGAACTCTGGGATATCGTCGTCCATCAGTGGAGCATCCGTGCGGAACTGTGAGCTCTGGAGGGTGAAGGAAGAGCCAGGCTGTGAGGAAGCTGAGCTCCCCTGAGAAGACACCGGCTCTTGGTTAATTGCCAAAGGAAAGTTTGGAAAGAATTCTTGAAGGTTGAGGGTTGAGTATTCCTGGTTGGAAATGGAGGCAGAAGAGGCTGAGGCTTGGTTCGTGGCGTAGCTGGGCACTGCAGTGGCTTTAGTTTGAGGGCCCAGGTTCAGATTATCCATGATCTTCCATGTCTGGCTTGTGCTTGTAGTGGCAGCAGAGGAGGATGGTTCTGCCTTGGGCTGGGCTGAGAAGTGCTGGGCTTGCTGGATGTAAGAATAGGAGGGCTGGGGCTTTGCTGCACTTCCACGAGGGGGCACCACTGGGGTCACACCTGGTGGAAACAACACAGTAACCTTCACCACCCCCAGTGTGAGGTTTGCTGCTATCACAAAGAATTTTATCCTTGAACCACATGTGAACCCAGTCATGCTCACACCAAACCATTATTATTATGTACTTACTTTAAGAATTCATATAATACCATCTTAAATCCAACAAATTCATCAGGCTCAGATATAAGTAAATAAATGAGAAAGACTCACCAGTCTGTGTATTCATTGATGGAGGCTTGGCTGTGATCGTTTTCCTTGCAGGGTTTATGTGCCTTCGATCTGATGGAATCGACACTGAAATTCCCACAGATTCCATTATGTTACTGTGCAACTGCTTAAAAATCATTTTAATTACTTTATGGCAGAAAAAAAAAAGAAAAGAAACAAAATCAACGTACCAGTAGAGAGAACAGGTCCCAGCTTCAGGCTCTGGAACATGTCCACCGTGCGTTTTCTCTTCTCACTCAGCCTGTATTCATCTACAAGGGTTATAGATGAATGAATGAACAAATTAATGTTTGAAGCAATTTGAGAAAACGCTAAACACTCACAGGAACAGCTCATCTTAACATACGACATTACATTACCTGGATCAGCAGGCAGGTATTGGAAGTCCATTGGCTCGCTGACCTCTCGGTCGGAGGGCCGGCGAAGCTGCATCTTGACTCTAATGGGCTCTGCGAGGTTGGTGTCACGGTAAGGTGGTGTACGAAACACAATGGCCACCTGTCTGTGAACGTCAGCCTGAGAGAAAGTACCCTTCCCCTCCCAGGAATCCTGGAAGAAGCGCACCTCGATGTCTTCTGTTGGAAAGGAGAAGTGGGGAAAAGCAACAGGACAAGGTGAGAATATGTTCTTAATTTAAAGGAGAATCGCCTTTAGGTAGTGATCATATAAAAGAGGCATTTCTTTCGTGTCGTTTTTTTTTTTCGACGGCATTATTTGGTAAAGTTTTCAAGTTTTTGTGCATAATTTGGTCGTAAACAATAAAAGCATAAACTCAACACTGCATTGATCTAAAATAACTTTGAACCAATCACAGGAATACTTGCGGTTAAATATGGTGCCAAACTGACTTGTGAAGGGCTAAGACAAAATATGCAGGCAAATAAATGCAATGCCTGTGTTGAGCCACTAGGTGTCACTGTGGACAATAAACACCTCAAAAGACTTGCATGAAAATCTGCCAAAATAACTGAGCACAACACACAAGCTAAAGACATTTTATATGCAAGTGCTCATGTTTATGTATATTACAGAGTTTATATCTTTTTTTATAATTAAGTGTTTATATTTCAGTTTTCTTCAGTCAAAAAATGTCTTCTCTGAAAAAAAAAAAAATGTGTTTTTAATTGGATGACCAACTCTTTTCCTTTACATTTTTGGGTTTTGTGCTTATGAATAATACCTCACATTGAAAAATAATTAACATAGGTGATGATCTACTAAAAGAAAATACAAATATAAATATAGAAATTGCATAAAAAATACAATTTTAAGGGAAAGAGGCAAAACAGGAAGTGTTCAAAAATGCTTTAGACTCCAGAGGTTTAAACAATTTGTGAGTAACAAATACCAGAATTGCTGCAACTAAACATCATAAATCACTTCTTCTATCACTTTGTATGAGAATATGAGATAAATTTGCTGACATTTGTTGAATTTCATTGGCTTTATTCCATTATATTATAGATGTACTGTATAATACCATGGATATGCTCACTTAGTCTGTTTCTGAGTCAGTTTTGAGGATGATCACTTTGAGTTTCGCAGGTAATTTTGAGTTGTTTCTCTAAAAGAAGCAGGGTTGGATTGGCCATCGGGAGAGGCGGGACTTTTCTGGTGGGCTGCAGCCATCAGTGGGCCGACCAGTGGCCTTTGCACTACACAATATAATATTAATTAAAATTAATTAAAATTAACAAACTAAGCAAACATAAATTTTTTCTTTCATGAATTTCTTGGCCTGGAGAAACAGCAGACAATTACAGACTTATTTGTCCCACCTCCAGCATCACTGGCATTTTCATCTGGCCATTCTAAAATCTAAAATTAGGATCCCTGAAAAGAAGTATTCCATAAATTGACAAAACACACACGGATTTTGGAACAGCAGTACCTTTCTGCACTTTGTCACACAGCAGAAAGATTTCGTCCCCTCCTCTGCAGCTTCCAGAGTTGCGGTTTACTCTGCAAATCTTTAGCTCAGCTGTGTTTGGGGCCCCTACAATTAAAAAAAAAAAAAAAAAAANAAAAAAAAAAAAAAAAAAATTATGTATAGATAAATACACCATCAACACTTCAGATTTACAGCAGACATGCAGAGGAATTTGGTCTATGCATGGTAAGTCCTAGAAAACCACAAAATCCTTTCCCTCTGGATAATTATTAACGAGTGTTTGACCCTTTGTCAACTAAAATTAACTAAGCCAAACAGTATTTGTACATTTTTATAAACACACAGGAAGTTCTGTTCTTGCTGTGTTTCCTGAAGTATTTATGTCGATTATGTCGTTACTGCATCATCTAATATTTGTTACTAATTATTTTGACAGTCAGTCTGAAACATTTAAAATCATTAAAATAATGTGATTTAAAACATCCATTCACACAGGAAGTCCAGGATTTTTTAAACTCAATTTTAGAAAATTCTTAATGATTTGAAAATTTTAAAGATAAAATTTTAGAAAATTCTAGAAAAATATTTAAAGGAAAAAGTTCTAAAAAAAAAAAAAAAAAAANAAAAAAAAAAAAAAAAAAAGAATTTAAAAAATGAAGAAACTGTTTTGATTTAAAAATTTCCACAGAAATTCTACTACAAAATTGATAAATTTTTCCTTTTACACTCACCCTATAAAAAACAACTGAGACCTCAAAAATGGCAACACACTCACGCTGTCTGAGGCCTTGTTTTTGTTTTGTTTTTTCTTTTTATGCACATATACATATACAACACACACACAAGCATATGTACAGTGGGGTCCAAAAGTCTGAGACCACATAGAAAATCCATGATGTTTTCCATGTCAATCTGGAAATACCGTAGATAGTTGAGTATAAGCCGATCTCGTTTATAAGCCCTGATGTTGTTCCATCAATTTATCTGTTTAGCAAATTACCTGTTTTTCTGGGTATTGTCATAGTATTCCTCTGATTTTCTGAAAATAATCCACGTACCAGTAAATATGATATTTATTTCAGCAGCTGATTACCGTAACTGACCAATCACAACAGTTCTTATTGGCTGCCGCAAAATGTGCTGAATAAGATGTTTAGTCAGGAAATATCTCATTCTAAGGTATGATTTAAACTATTTTCCATGGGTAGTGGTAATGGGTAGTATTTCTACCTGGAAATTTTGTTCTCTGGGATCAAATTTGAATTTCTCGTGTATAAGCCGACCCCCGATTTGCGTTGTGAAATTTGGTCATAAAAACTCGGCTTATACTCAAGTATATATGGTAATCAGCAAGTCTGACATCATAAGAAGCTCTTTGAAACATCATCACATCATGCTGGATAACCTGACTCATCAGGTTTTACAGATGTGTGGAGTCCATGATGCTGTCATTAAAGCTAAAGGGGGGCGTACCAATACTACGATATTCTGACAATCATGAACATTTTTCAAAGATTCAACTTTTCACTATAATTGTAAAGATGATATTATCATTTGTAATGAAAACTCTTGTATTTAAATTTAAAAAGATGCAAAGAAGAAGCATTTTTGTATTCGTATACTTGTAGGTTTGTTTGTTTTTTTTGAGGCCTTATTATTGTTTACAAGCTGGACAGGAGTGTCAAAATTTGTATTTGGGTGTGTGTGTGTGTGTGTGGTCCACTCACTGTTGTCGAAGATGGGCTGCGATACCACAGAGTCCAGGGCAAACAGCTCCCCTGTAGGCAGAGTGATGGAGGCCTGGAAGCAAAGCCGCACTGAATTCAGGTCAAACTCTTCCTCCCACACCTTCACCTCAGGAACTGCAGCCAGAACAGAACACAACACAGCACAGCACAGCTCAGCGTGGGTGTGGTGACACAGTCAGGCAGCGCGGCCAAGAGCTGCATCCTGCCAAAACTAGGCTAACCGTGTCTTTATCAGGTTCAGATGAAACAAATCTGAAACAAATCTGATCACTATTGTTTGTGTGCTTCAGACAGTCTGTTCAGGAAGTAATTATCAAAAACAATACATGGAAAGCAGTTGTGTCTTTTTTTTTTTTTTTTTTTTNTTTTTTTTTTTTTTTTTTTTGTATTTATGGCAGTTCTGTACTTTCAGGACATCATCAGTCAAACAGTCAGTGCAGGACTGTGAAAATCATCAACAGATTTTAGTCTGTTTATGGTGACTAATGCAGCTCATGCTAACTCCCCAGTTATTCCAGAATCAACGCATTAAACACATCACTTCCTGTTTCTTTTCCACTGTAAACTGACAGAAAGGAGAGAGAAGCAAAAAAAAAGTACATTTAAATATATGAAAATATAAAATATATTAAGGTGCTTCAACAGACTTAAATAACAAATTCACTGCATTTTACTTATTTATTAAAATATTTTATTTAAATTTATTTATTTGTATTTTGATTTATTTTTAATAATAATTTTAAAATGATTATTTTTTTATAACATTTTTCCATTTCATTTATTTTATTAGTAAAAAACTGTTCAATCAAAAGATAAATAAATATAAAATGTAACATAAACATAATAAAAAATAATTCAGAAATTTGTAATTCAAGATATATTAAATGAGCATTTTCATTTACAGGAGTAGTTTTAGTTCTATAAAACAATGAAATATTAAAAACAATAAATATAATATTATATTTGAGTGTTTTCTCTCCACATACTGGAATCGCTTTTCATACAACGCCAGATTTAAAAGAAAAAAGGCCATAACACAGAAAGTGCTGTGCGTAGTTTTGTTGTTTCTGCTTTTGGCTACTCACTGTTGAAGGGGTTATTATTGGTTTGCAGTCGACAAGTGATGGCTTCATTCACATCCTTTTTCTTCACACACTGGATGCCCAGATTCTGAAAACTGAAAGCAAACACACAGTAAGACAGAAACCATGTGACAGCAATACATTGGAGAGTTATGTTTACTCTGTACTCTCTAATTTGCATTTACTAGCTGTAGTATTCAATATTTGCATCTGCTTCAAACCCTCTTAATAACCCGGGGTTTAAATTCTGGACAGAAAATCTGCAAACTAACATATTTCAGTTTGTACAAAACAGATTTAAAGCACTAAGTTCTCATTTGTATTCCCTTAAAGATCCTATTATTCTCATATTACTTGCATTATTTCAGACTCATCTCAGCTTGGAAGTGTAAATAAATACTGTAAGCGCGCACTATATAAATGTGAAAACGTGAACACGACTAACAGAAAGTGGTGCGTTCACTGACTCACTGTCACAGTCGTGGATGGAAGCACGTATTTGTTTACATTTCGTCACACTCTAGATAAACACAGACAAAGTTCCTTCTGTCCTGACAGACTGCTGATCAGTCACTGTCAATGATCCAATTCAGCTTAAATGAGCAGCTTTTAAAGGACCATACTAGTGGTTTTGCATGTTTGAGCCCTATATATACAATCCACATATACCCAGAAAGATTAGTGACTGCTGATGCGGGAGCTAATGAGCATAAACAATAAAGACAATAAATATAAATGAGCATATGTGCAACACCTTTCGTATAACAACTGCGCGCAAGCATATGCATAGTTAAAATCAAGTAGTCAGCACGACCTCTAGTCCCTCCCTGTTTTTATCAAGATGGAAGGCATTTAATCACAAAGCTATTACCAGCTAACAAATCAGGTTTAAGGAGTAGCAAAAAAATTCAAATTATAAACTAAATGTTAATTTTTTTTTTGGTCCAATCAGCAGTTATCTGTTCCCTTTGCTTTGTGGCCTCTATTAAACCCACCTGCTGTAGAATAAAGTAAACACCAGTTTGATCAGTAAAGTTTCAGTCTACCTGTGTATTCGTCTCTCCTGCAGGTCAGCCTCATAGTATCCGTGTTTGCAGTCTTTGCCGACCAGTTCGTGGGGGTGAGGCTTGTACGGTGCGTTCTTCGTCACCAATGAAATGCGAACACGCAAGGGACCGCTGTAGTTGTGAACCTGAAGGAAGGATTTGATATAATGTTATGTTTTAATGATTTCAAAGGGCAGCGCTCTCGCTTAGGACGCTCCAGGATGGATGCTTGCCAACACGGAGACAAACCTCAAAGCTTAAAGGACCATACCACCATTTTGCATGTTTGAGCCTAATATATTCAGTTTTCATACATGTTACGTTACTGACAATCATTTCCCAAAGGATAAAACTGTATTTCAGCTTTTCTGATATTTTGCAAAATCTCTTAATCTTTCAAAATCAAATATTCAAGTGATACACCCACCTTAAAAATCCATGTTTCTCCTGCTAATAGTTACGCAGCCTTATGAAGTCATGTTCATTTAAATTTTTCCATAAACGCAGGTCTTCTTTTGGGACTATATTCCTCCGGTGGAGGTGTACATTCACTCCATGCTTTTTATTGCGCTTAAATGCTAAAATTATGTAACTTAAAAAAAAACCTGAATACACGTCTTGTTGGTGATGATGGATTACCTATCCCAAGAACGTTTACAGTATCAACAAGTTGATTTTAATAGCAGAATGAACTGAAACCAATGGAGGTCTGGAAGGTAGGAAAAACATTTATAATTCACCATTCCAGTTTTGGGAAATGATTGTCAGTAACGTTACGAAATTGAATATATTAGGCTTAAACATGCAAAATGGGTTGTATAGTCCTTTAAGTACATAACAGCTCATCATATTTACAGATTTACTCATACCTACGTTATCTTTGCTGTGTGTAAACTGGTTCAGAATCAATTTCCAGCAGCAAAGGCTGATCAGAAATGACATTCTGGCACTGTTACATTTCTCTAATCTAACCTACATCACACAGAACGTAGCAAGAAAGCCTGCAGCACTGAGATGATGCTGCTCACCTTTATAGCAGGATGGGTCTTGGTGGTGTCATTGCTTTTCTCTCCTGGGATGCTGCCGGCCGAGCGTCCCTCACACTTGTATCTAAACCTCATCCCCCTCTGTTTCGGCTGCTCGATGATCTCTATGAAGGGCTTACCTGTTTGCACTGATGGAAAGATGGGAAGGGAGACAGAAAGAGCAAGGTGATTGGTGATTTTTGTCCATCAGAATAACACTAACATTTCTCATTTACAAGAAGCTGCTTTTTACCTGGGTTGAGTGGGGGCAGGCCCCATGTAAACGCTCCTGTGGGGACAGAAAAGAAGGAATAAAACACACCCGCATGTGAATACGTAAGAAAACAGAAATTCACCATCTGCATGATGCACAGCACATAATGACTGTCCAGATGACAAAAATAAAAAAACTACTGCTGCACATATTTGTGGTTGTGTTGTGGTTTCTTAGTTGGGTCTCGTCTTGAGTGGAAATCTACTGGACAGCGCAGTGTCCAAAAAGGTCAAAGGCTGCTGGGATACAAAGCTTTTCCCAGCTAAATATAATTACTTGCCATAAATTTTCTGCCAAGGTTAAAAGGGAGAAGAACATAATAAAGCAAACAATGACAGACAGGGTGGAATATGAGTGTCAAATTACCTGCCTTGTTCCAGCTTCCATTGTGTTAGAAGTTGTACAATAGAATGTGCAGCTCTCTTGATTTAGGTGCTCAGTAGATGAGTTATAGAGATTGAGGGATGCAAAGTGTAACACAAGACCTGCTGGTCAAAGCTCCACCCATCAGCTAAGAGGTTTATCAACTCCAAACGTAACTAGAATGCCTTCCAAGTCATAACATGTCTGCTTCCCAGCCTCAGACCAAAGCAATGGAGTGTGACAGTCATTTATTTAAGGTTCATTAATGGAAAAAATATAGAAATCCAGCCATGAATACTACATTGGTCTGTATCTGAAATACCTTTAATTCTAAATCTGACAGTTTTTCACAAAAGTTACAATTTTTTTTGCTTTTTATTGTACTTATTGTCCATAGAGTGATAAAAGCATAAAGGTTGAATGAATCCTAACAGCCTCTACATATGCATACATGCATATTTATAGAGCCTGAATGATTATGACAACCAGGTTAAGTATCTATCATATATAAATATATCTATCTAAAATAAAAACAGAGCTGAAACACCTGTAATGACAGTAATAATGAGTCACCTTCACCTATAATTGCCTTAGGAAAGCGATCACTGCTTGAACATGTATTTATTAAGGTGTCACACATTCTTAATAGCTGGGTGTGTATCAAAATGTGCTTTTTAAACTGGGGGGTTCTCAACCTGGGTTTCAGAGTTCCAGAGAGGCGGTATTGATTGATCATAAGTTTCACTGGCTCCATATTATAAAGCTCAATCTAGCAACAATGTGAGTCTATTTGAAGTCTCTAAGATGTAGAAAAAGTGTGGCAACCCTTAATTACAATAATGAGCTTTTCTCTGTACAAAACTCCATTATAAATTCTTCCTAATTAAGGTTTCTTGTTTACCAGCCAAGGTTAATACTTTGTTATAAAGAATGAAAGATTTTTTTGAATAGGTAGGAGCCATTCTTTAATTTGGCATACATGTTATTCCCTAAACATCAATTATCCCGCCACAATTCCATGTTGTGTTGATAAATCGTGTGTTATTTCCGCATTGCCTCTATTACAATACGGTTGCAGTGGGCGGTTGCTAACAGCGTGGGACAGTTTACACAACGGAGATTTCATGACATGGATCTTACTTGATGGATCATATCTTTGCCAAATTAAATGACTGCAACCACAATGATTAAAGCCACATCTGAACTGTATTTCTTAAGAGGATGAATGTTCCTAACAAACACAGAACGCTTAAATTGACAGATTTCTGAATGAGGTTTGGGCCACTCACGCATGTCAAGTCGATATAAGGAAATCCATGAGGTGCCAAAACCAGACAGGCCTCATGACAAACTCGACAGGTGATTCCACGCAGAGGATTATCACCACAAATAACTCCAGATCATATTTCATTCAGATATCACGCTGAGATTTAATGAAAAAGAACCAAGTTCAGTCAAACTTCCGCCTGGAGCTGCTATCCGGCTCCGCACAGACGCAGCCGGAGCGGGGCTTTCCCCTGTGCGCAACTCCACGTCCAATTTCACCCACAGTGTCTAAATCATTAAACACCAGCAGCAAATCAAAGCGGATCCACTCACCATCCATGACTGAATCCACGTGTGACGCTCGTTTCCCTGCACAGCTGATCTTTAATGTTTGGGTTGTTTTGTCACCTTACAGACGCTAAACTCGGACGCTGTGGCACCAAAACTTCTTGACAGAGCTGCACTTCTTCATTTCGCTCCACCCTCATTTGCGCAAAGTTAGACGGAAGATTAAAAGACATTTCCGGTAACAAAATATTGCAGAAATACAAGCCTATCTGAGGAACATTATGATGCAACTTTTCGTTTGTTTTTTGAGCAAGAAAAGTCAACATGATGGGTTTGTTATTTACAGAGAAATGCTAATAAACTTTGCCTCTAAAGTGAAACCTGATCAACCTTTTTGAGATTTTTTTTTTTCACGCTTATCAAAGATAAATGACAGATTTAGAATTAAAATGAGTGACAAAGTATTTCTATAAATACAAACAATATCCTTTATGAAAATACTTTTAGGTTAGTTTAAACACATTTAAAATAGATTTAGGACACATTTTCTCCAACTATGATATGTTCCTAGGGTCAACAAATAGATATTTGTTTGTTGTGAAATATATGAATAAATGAATTTTGACTAAGTTAATACAACCAAACTTACTAAAGAAATAATATTACACACCAAAATATGCACTTAGCAAACATGTCATGATAATAATAGTGTTTTGTAATGACAAAAATGTTTTGGTAATTGACTAAATAATGGGTTCTTGGACTTAATTTAACAATTATTTGGGAAAAAAAGTACAAAATTTTACCTTTTATAAACAACAAATTGAAAACCAATAAAGCAATGAGAGGCTTAATAGGGAGGTTATTCCCATGTTATTTCTGGCTTATAGCAGTTTTCTGTTCTAACTTTGGTCGCTATGAGAAGGTTTCCAGTTTTCTATTTCTTCTCTTTACTTTTGTCTTTTTCATTGTCTTACAGTTATTGGTTATGCTGGCATCTTTAACCAAAAACAAAACAAAACAAAGCAAAAAAAAAAAAAAAAAAAAAAATCTTTAAATTAATTTTAGGCTGTATTCAGGCATGTTACACATCAGAAAACTTTATAAATTTAGTCAAATTATACAACATCAAAACATACTAATACATTATGGTTATAGTAGATTTAAAAAAAATAGAGTAGACCTATAAATTAAACTTTAACACCACTGTCTTTGTGTCTTTGTTTTTACCATTACAGTGACAGTAATGCATATGTAGTTTAATTAGGATACCAACAATGGCATCTACCTAGGTGCCTCTATGGATAATTATTTTCTTATTTAATGGATTCATACACTTACTGGTTTAGTTTATTATTAAATTATTATATTATGATATGTTGATTTAAAAAGTGGGTTACAATAAAGTAATCTTGGCTACTGACCAGTTTTTCCTACTTGACACAGTTTGGTGATCTTATTTTGAAGTGACAGTTGTCTGAGTTCCGCTTTTGTCATGGTAAATTGTGGTTACATTGATGTTGAAGCTCCTTCTTCGCTTTTCTCTGCAGTGAAACCACCCACTCAAACGGTGCGGAAATACCCAGATGACGCAGTTGAAACGAGCAGAAAAATAAGTTGTGAGAGGGAGAGGCAATAATATCACTTTTGGCTTCAGTCACAACCTGGAAGTGTTTTTATTCAATGTCCAGTGTCTGATCCCATCAGAAAACACTTTGGAATTGCTACAGTATTATAATGTGTATAAAGTATTTAATTAACATTATTAGAGGTAATACAGTGACAATAAACATGGGAAACTCCAGATTAATTTTGTTAAATTAATTAGTATACTATTCAGGTGTATTTGTTGAACTAAAACAAAGGCGATGACACACTTTTTACCATTTCTTACCATTCACTAAATAATCTGAACATTTTGCGAAAGACTAGCTGTAAGAAATTCCACATTAAATCATGATTAATCACACAATTCTTTTCTGATGATTCAATAGCTTTTCCTAATCATGAGGCACTTTCAGAGACATTCTGACCAGCAGGGGACGCTGTAGGGTAATAAACGAACTTCTGCTATTCTTACCAGTACTACAATATAATGACTGTGAAAACAGGTAGTTTAATTAATAATGTATGACAAGAAATGTAATTTACACTGGGTTCAAGTCATGATTATACTTTTTAATGTAAATGGTTTTTTGAAACATGGTTTTAGCAGGGAAAACTTTTATGGGAAAGACATTAAAAACTTGTTGCTTTTCCAAGTTTGGGCTGGAGATGGTGCTATAGACATGTCATGTATCTATTTATCTGTATGTTATTCAGAGAACTTAATTTTGAACAGAATTCAACAGCTCCACAATGATGACAATTGATATGAGATTTCAATATGAAACTGACAAAGAGCTTGAGATATAGACACGAATATAAGAATAAAGCATACAAGTGACAAGGATCACGTTTCGTCCAGCTATAGTTACGTCAAAACTCTATTTATTCTTCTGTGGAACTGTATAGTGTTTCCGAGCGGCGTTTGAAGGCATCGCAGTTGTCCTGAATGTGAGGTCCGTAAATGGGAGGTGGTTGGCGGTGCGTTTGCGTGCGCTGAGGCGGTTCCTGTTTGTTCTGCTCCAGACTGCGGCGGGCTGCACTGTTGTCTTACAGAAATGGCGGAGGGGGAGTTGGACGTAGACTCGCTGATTTCCCGGCTTTTAGAGGGTGAGTCCGCAATCATATTTCACTTATAATATTATGTTTGTTCCAACTTTGACCCTCAGGGGTTATTTCATTTTCGTTTTCTCGCGATATGAATAGTAAAGACCTTTTTAAACCCCACTAGCTTAGCACAACCCGTGCTGGAGTGAACAGATCTGCTCCCGTCTGACGGTAACACAAAACAGGCACACCTTATCTTCAGCTGTCGCCTCTCTGCACAAACTGTGGTTTTACATGAAAATATGACTAAGTTAAATATAGTGACACTCAGACATGTCGTAATACAAACATTAAAGGTTCAACGGTGGTTTCAGCTTTGAGCCCTGTGGCGATTAGCAGCTAAAAAAGTTGTAGCTAGATGGTTGTTGTTTGGACCAAACACAGGATAACGTGGAAGACAACATCACAAAAAACTATAAAATAGTCTTGCGTATTGTTTACATCTTTTCTTCGGCTTCCATACAACCTACGAGGTACTAAAAGTGCTACTGCTGTATTACCGTAATCCTTTCTGTACGTAATAAGTTATAACATAGTGGGCGACTTTATCATTTTATTTAAGCATATTAGACTGGAAGTGTACCTAATATTTTTGCACATTTTCGTCTTTTGTGTGAGGTGTAAAGTTTTGCTCTGGGTTGTTTATATCGTTTGCCAACACGCAGAAATTCAAAAATTGTCGGTTTTTTGAATTTGGTTTGGTTTAATTAACAGAAAAAAAAGTAATAAGACTAAGAAGTTTTAATGATCATACCGGTGGTTAGCATGTTGGAGCCCAACATTTATAACTCGTTACGTTACTGCTTAACATTTCCCAAAACATACTATTGGAGTGGTAAATATTAGAATTGTTTTTCCTACCTGCCAGACTTCCATTGGGTTCAATTTATATTAAAAATCAACTTGTAGAGACCTGAAAAATGTTTGAGATAAGTAATCCATCACAGCGAACATGACGTGTATTGATTTTTTGTTGGAAGTAGCTTAACGGCCCACAGCGCTACGGAAGAAAATGTATGTCTCCGCCAGGGAATATAGTGCCAGAAGAAGACAGCTTTTAACGAGAAATTAAAAACAATTGTCCCTTCCACTTTAGGATATACATGTTTGTAAGAAAAACCTTGAATTTAAAGGAGAGTGTACCCACCTGAACATTTGCTTTTGAAAGATTAGAGGATTTGACTAAATACCGGGAAATTTATAATACAGGTTTAACTTTTGGTGGATGGTTGTCAGAATGTGTATGTGGCAAATTTTATTGGGTTTAAACATGCAAAATCACCGGTATGGTCCTTTAAATGCCAGTTTTGCTGAGTGGTGACGTTTACTCAAATCACAAAGCTACATAAACACACAAAGTTTGAACCCTGTAAACTTTTAAGTAACCCAATCCCTTATCAGTTTGTCTTTATTCCATATTTTTTTTTAAATGATTAATCAATGACCCAAAAATCAATGTTAAACTTGACACTATTTCAGATTACCAGACTGAACTGGATTTTAATGATGCATCTGGCAGTGTGTCTACTGACTTTCCTTAATATCAAAAATTCCCATTTTATTCCCATTTTTAATAATAATTGGGGAAAATATTGGATATCTCATAGAATAATACAACTTTATGTAAGATAAGTCTGTTAATACTGCACATAAGTAACCTTAGTACTTTCAGATAAAGCAGTGTTATGTGTTGGGTAGCAGCTGAAGTTTTAGTCGAGCAAAATAAGGGATGAAGAGACTGGTGATCTCATTCTCTCTCTCTCTCTCTCTCTCTCTCTCTCTCGTCTTGTCTGTCATTCTCTTGAGCTAATCTCACACACAAAAACGGCCTGTTGCTGTGTTTCTTCAGTAAATACTGTATGTGGACAGCCGAGGCAACAGTGAACAAACATGCATGATCGATTTGTCAGTCACGTTCGCACAGATGGATTGTGCTGGAAATCACAGACACAAACACCGAAACACAATATGCTGATTAATAAACATGTCAGGATAATTGAATCAATCTGGAATGATTAGGAGTTGTTACGTAATAGTATATTTTTGCACTTTCTGCATCTGCCGGCTTTACAAGTCGAAAGCAATGAGAGGTTGTATTGTAAGCCAGGCAAAGCTATAACTAGTTAGCTACACATTTAGCTGCTTTTCATGCAGCATCTAGGAAACCTCAGCAGGGGAAATTGGCCCTAAAGGCTTCCAGATGTGAGAAAAACTGAATTTATCCAGACATTCAGCTCCTTTCAGTCTCTCTCTCTCTCTCCATCTACAGCCACTTTTCATCCTGCTGACCCATTTTTGGCAATAAAGTACAAACTCTCAGGCTCCGGCTTATGAGACGCAGTTCAGACGGAAATGGTCAACACATTTAAATAAAACAAGTATTTGCCGTTTAGTTTTATTAATGTGGAAAATTCTCTGGAAAGTATGCTGATTATGGGACATTTACATTAGCATAACTTATAAGGAAAAAACAGGATAATGCATAAGAATGAGTTCAGACTAAGAGTTTCTCATGGATGACCTGAGTAGTATCGAGCACAAAAATATAAAAATAATCAGGCTGTAAAGCAATAATGACCAATTAGCATAATGCTAACAGTTTATGTAAAGTAGTAAATGTTTATGCCATGGATTGGGAGAAATATAAATTTGCATTTCCATGGTGAGGGCAGCAATTTATTTTAAGATTTGACCTTTTAACAATTCATAAACCTCTCAGAGGCTTTTGTTTGCAGATGATACCTTAGTATCGCTTATCTTACTTTATTTAAGAAGAAACCTGAGGATTTATTTCTCTTTCTCTGCAGCAAAAAGGAAAAAAGGTACATTCTCCCTATAGATGGAAAGGGATTTCCTCTGCTGCTTCAAAAAGGAGGTTTCGCTCTCATTTTCTCATCGAGCAGTTTGGGCTCAGTCAGGAACACACACACACACACACACACACACACACACACACACACACACACATACACACACAGAGCTCTCTGATCTCCCATTAAATGTCAACAGGAACAGCTGTCCCTGGTAGAAATTAACCTACCCTTTTGGTGACACACACACACGCACATACACACTCACACACACACAGTCTAGAGTTTAAAAAGGGTGATACTGTAATGTAACAGACTTTCAGCTCTTGCTTTTTTTTGTACTTTTGTGATAATGTCTTTTTAAAATCTTTTTTTACTTGAATTTTCAACAATCAACATTTCCATTACATAACAAAGAAATTCAGATTTAAAAGTCTCTTAGTTCCATGTCCCCCCACCCCATCCTAACATTCCGCCATCCTACATCGGGAGTCGATCCAGATGATTTCAGTCGTCCAGCTACTGTCAAATGCAGTCTAGTAACTCCAGATTTTTGGTTTTTGGAATAAAAGGTCCTTTTCAGTCTTTGTTTCGTGTTTGGTTGAGCGATGTTGATCCTTGCAGAGGAGAGTTTCAGGTGTAAAATATCCAAAAGGCATCTTAACCAATGTTTGTGTGAAATCTCATTTGGGGGGGGGACACGTCCTCACACTGACCAGTGACCTTTCTGGTAAAGCCTGTAAGTCAGATGTTATGTGTCCTTTCAGAGATGGAACGCTCAGAGTCGTTAAGTTGATGGAGCGCAGAATCCATTTTACAATAATGACTTTGTCGTATTTCTGTCTCAGGTACGTTGATTCTCGGATGGTATAATCACCATCTGCCAGCCTTTAAACTGAATATACATAGTATTGTTTGGTGCAGAGTTTGACAGGCGTTGCTATGGTGACGGTCCTAACTGGATCCGCTGACAACATGACATATTGTTACTGGATGTCAGGACTGCAGGTGTCTGGCCACTTGTGTCTCATTTGTCACCTGAAAACAATTGCTGTCATGTGACCAGTCTTTAGAGCTAGAATTGAAACTTAAAGGACCATGCCGGTGGTTTTTGCATGTTGGAGCCCCATATATACAACCCCACATACGTGTTATGTTACTGATTAACCGGTCCAACATGGAGCTACACAGAAGAAAAATGTATGTCTCCATCAGGGAATATAGTCCCAGAAGAAGAAGGTTTTTACCAAGAAATTCTACATTATGTCATACGTGTTAGCAGACAAAATACTGAATATTCAGGTAGGTGCATCACCTGAACTTTTTATTTTGAAAGATCAGGCAAAATAACAGAAAAATACGGTTTTATGATTTGGAAAATGATTGTCAATAAGTGTATGCAGGTAGTATTTATTAAGCCTAAACCTGCAAAATCACCAGTATGGTCCTTTAATCAATGCAGTGTTGTGTAGCTGTACTCACTGATTTGTCTGTATAAATAAGGATGGCATGTTTGACTGTGTGTCTGCATGTTCATATCGCGCTGACAGTCTGCATCGTTTGCATGTCAAACTGCTTCAGCTCACAGTCGGCTTCGCTTGTTCTCCACGCCAAATATAGAACCACAATTCCACTGGACTCACACGATTTGCCACTTTTGGCACAGTTAACACCACACTGTATTGCATGTCGAGATGGGAAATTGCTCTGTTACCAAGCTTTGTATCTGCAGAAGTTTTTACAGTAAAATAAAAACAGCATGTTCAAGCTTATGTCATGTTATTCACAAAAGCTCATGGAAATCCCTCAGTTGTTCTGTTTTTTTTTTTTTTTTTTNTTTTTTTTTTTTTTTTGGTAGCATAATGCAGCTAGACTACAGATTTCCCCTTTTACACCTTGCATTCAAGTGTGATCTCTATCATAAAACATTATCAGGATAATGACATTGATTGACGGGGTTTACATTTACACTTCGTTCACGCCTGCATTGTGATCTGATCTCAGAAGTTTTGTTTGTTTTTATTTTGGCTTCTACAGCCAGTGTTTCCTCTTTGCTCCACAGAAGAGGATTCATCTGGTTTTTAAAGGACCATACCACCCATTTTGCATGTTTGAACCTAATATATTCAGTTTTCATACATGATACAAGTTAACCGTAATTAAAACCGTAGCTTTCCTGATAAAACCGCAGCTTTCCTGATATTTTGCAATTTTTCAAAATCAAATATTCAAGCGATACACCCACCTTAAAAATCCATGTTTCTCCTGCTAATAGTTACGCAGCCTTTGAAGTCACAGTCCTTAAAATTTTTCCATAAAAGCAGGTCTTCTTTTGGGACTATATTCTCTGGTGGAGGCGTTTTTTTATTGCGCTTTTTATTGCGCTTAAATGCTAAAACTACTTAACTTCTAAAAAAAAAACCTGAATACACGTCTTGTTGGTGATGATGGATTACCTATCCCAAGAACGTTTACAGTATCAACAAGTTGATTTTAATAGCAGAATGAACTGAAACCAATGGAGGTCTGGAAGGTAGGAAAAACATTTTTAATTCACTGTTCCAGTAGTATGCTTTGGGAAATGATTGTCAGTAATGTTATGTGTATGAAAATTGAATATATTAGACTCAAACATGCAATATCGATGGTACTGTCCTTTAAAATAACTAACAGCATTTTTCTCCTGAGCTGCTGCTGTTTGTGTTCCAAATGCCAAGTTCTGATTCAAAATAACTTTATTAACCACAGCAAACAGAGCTGGGCGGATGAGTCAGAGTGATGTTTTAAACTTGTAGGCAGATTTTAATCTTACAAATGTATCTCAGCTCTACAGATTATATTTACGCCTGTGACAGAGGTCTAATCACAAATGCAATTCTGGAAGATTGGATTGCATTTATCATGTATTTTTCCTTATTTGGATATTATATCTGGTGTTAAATGGGACCTGTATGTTTTGGTACAGCATATTAGCAAATCAGTTTTACACACCTTCCTCCTCCTCATGAGTTTTTACATTTGTGCTTCATCTATAAGATGATCCATCTGTCCAAACCTGCCCATGCTAAGCCCATACTAGCCCAAGCATTAGCCACAACAGGCCCTCTGTCTGCTTGCCTGTACAGGTGACCTGTTGGCTTTATGTCGTACAATTAAGACTGGAGCTCCATACATAAGCCAGCAGGCAGGAAAGCCTCGGGAAGGAGGATGGAAAGCTGCACTTCAGAGCCTTTTAGTTATTTTGGTTTATGGGCCATGAAGCTGTAACTGAGTACGGTTCTTAAAATTGCATTAAAGAGCATTTCTCTCTGCAGGAGCTGTTGAATTTATTGAGTTTATGAAATGGAATTTTGCCTTATTGTTGAACTGCTCAGTTTTGGGGCATTTGCAGGGTGTCAAAGAGCAGAAATCTTAAAATATAGATTAGTCAGTGTTGCAGCTCTTTCATTCACTTTTTTTTTTTTTTTTTTTNTTTTTTTTTTTTTTTTTTTAAATTACCTGAGAGCTATAAGTTATAATTGTCTGTGTTCTCAAAGGACCATACCACCCATTTTGCATGTTTGAGGCTAATATATTCAATTTTCATACATGTAACATTACTGACAATCATTACCCAAAGCATACTACTGGAACGGTGAATTAAAAATGTTTTTCCTACCTTCCAGACCTCCATTGGTTTCAGTTCATTCTGCTATTAAAATCAACTTGTTGATACTGTAAACGTTCTTGGGATAGGTAATCCATCATCACCAACAAGACGTGTATTCAGGTTTTTTTAGAAGTTATGTAATTTTAGTGTTTAAGCTCAATAAAAAGCGTGGAGTGAATGTATGCCTCCACCGGGGAATATAGTCCCAAAAGAAGACCTGCGTTTATGGAAAAATTTAAAGGACCGTGACTTCATAAGGCTGCGTAACTATTAGCAGGAGAAACATGGATTTTTAAGGTGGGTGTATCGCTTGAATATTTGATTTTGAAAGATTAAGAGATTTTGCAAAATATCAGGAAAGCTGAAATACAGTTTTGTCCTTTGGGAAATGACTGTCAGCAACGTAACATGTACGAAACTTGAATATATTAGGCTGAATCATGCAAAATGGACAGTATGGTCTTTTAATGCTTAGTGCAAATCCCCAGTATCTCTAACCTGTAAAAATTCCGCTGCATATTTCACCAGACGTTATGTGCTGTCTGAAATGTCATCTCACTATTTTAATTTTTTAAGTTTTTCTGCTTTTTTAAAAATTCTGCCGGGTTAAGAACTCTTCAGATCGTCCTTTTTCTGATGCGGTTTTGTACGTTTCGATGTTCTCCTGCTCTCTCAGTCGTTTCGCGGCTGTGGAGGCGTTTCTCGCCATGTTTCGCGGTGCTGTGGGTGCTGGCGTGGAACTCTGTTATGGAAACAACAATGGTGGAGCCTGTGCGGCGAGGAGCGTTCGCCCCCTGGCACCAAGCTCACTCAGCCTTTTCAGCTGCCCAGCTCCTCTTTCATTCTTCTCCCTCTCTCCTCTCCTCTATTCACTCTGTGCCTTCTGTCTCTGCACTCCAGCTTCATTTCTCCTCTCCTTTTTCCACTTCTTTCTCTCCTTCTCTCCCACTTTTGTGTCTATATCTGTACCCATACCCCTAATTTCTATCTCTCTCTCTCTCTCTCTCTCTCTCTCTCTCTCTCCCCTCCTCCTCTCAGTTTCATCCTTTCTTTTGCCCCACAAAGACAGCCATTCACCCGTGGCTCTTAAAGGAGAACAAAACCTCCTCTGAAAACGCAAAAGCCTGCACAGAAATGCCTTTAAGATTCGCTCCCGCTCTCCTTCACCAGAGTCACTTTGTGTTTCGGATACACTGAGGGGTCACTGTTTTCCACTCTTTCTGCGTGGGAGAAGGCTAGATGCAGAGAGAGAGAGAGAGAGACAGAGGGATGGAGGCGTGGGGGGAAATTGCTGGAGTTGCGCCCATTTGGAAAGAAGAGAGAATGGAGGTGGAGAGTGAAAAAATGCTGACGGGGCATTTTTATTGGTGCTTTTAGGTACACGAGTCACCAAAACATGCACAGTCATACCTGCTTAGAATTCATGGTGTCGACTTCAGCCTTCAGCAGAGAAAGAAAACTCCTTTGTGTTCAATGCGCTCTCCATTTAAAGGACCACACCAGTGATTTTGCATGTTTGAGCCCAATATATACAACCCATAGCCTACTGCCGGAGCGGTAAATATTAGAAATGTTTTTTTAACCTGTCAGACGGCCATTTTTCCACTGGTTTCAGTTCATTCCATTACACTATAAAAATCAACTTGTAGAGACTTGAAACACGTTTGAGATAATTAATCCAGCACAGCAAACGTGAAGTCGATTAAAACTTTTTGTCGAGGTAACTTTATTTAACTGACTCCAAGACAGAGCTGCATATATGAGAATACCAAGAAAGCAAAAGTGATGTTTAAAAGTTACACATTTGATTGTCCCCATGCTAATCAATATTAGCATTAGCCTGAAAAATGCAGAATCTGCCGGCTGCTCCTCATGCAGAGCAGACAGACCAGAATCCTACTCTGCTGGTTTTGTTGCGTCAGACTGTGACCGAGTGTGTGTTCACACACACTGTCAGGTTGGAGGTTCTCTGCTGCGCCTTAATGTTACGGGACAAGCGGGTTGGGTAGAAGTCGAGATCCTCCCTAATATTTCATGAATTATGCCTCATTCATACCAAGTAAGATCATATCTCAGGTTTGCTATCTGTAGGTATGAATATCATCATGACACATCACATATTCTTCTCTGGTGAGTCATGTAGACAAAGAGGATGGCCAAGTTTTTTGTTTTTTTTTAGTATTAGCTGGAACTTTCAGTTGTGCTGCATTTCTGTGGGGGGTATGAAGGATCTGTGAGCTGTCTGGAATGCAAAAAAAATAAAAAGAGGGAGGGATGAGGCTGAGATGCCCTCTGACGTCAGCAGGAGGAGGACCTGTGAGTTCAGCCACAGCCAAGAATGGACGCAAAGATAAACAGATGAAGGAAGAGGTAGAGAATGAGGAAGACAAGGAGGTTTGGGGGAGAGAGAGGACATTTGAAGGGGTCAAAGGGCAACACCCTAACCTCAAGTGCTGAGAGAGCGACGGTCCAGTTAGATAAGATTTAGGAACTTGGACATGGAGGGGAATCGGAACACAAATCTTGCAGAAGAATGAGCTGGAAAATGCGAGTGGAACATCACCCCACCCCACCCCAGCTTAGACGAGGCTGAAATGAAGCTCGACAGCTTTTTAGACCACGACCTGCATGATTATGACTCTGAGCAATTACTGAAACTCATCCCCGTGTCTGCTCCTTTGTAGCCTGAAACTGCAGCGTGTGCATTTAAAGGACCATACCGGTGATTTTGCATGCCAAAGAAATACCATTTTCTAAATAATAACCGCATTCTAGTTTTCCTGTTATATTGCCAAATCCCAGAATATTTCAAAATCAAATGTTCAGATGATTCACCAATATGAAGGCACAGTCTTTTTTAAGTATCTTCTCCTGGGACTATATTCTCTGGTGGAGATATACATTTTCTTCTGTGCAGATTCGAGTTGGAATTAAATAAAGTAACTTTGACAGCAAACTAAATAGACGTGTTTGCTGTGTTTCAAGTCTCTAAAAGCTGATTTTTATAACGTGCTGGACTGCCTGGATGGACAGAAAAACAAATCTAAAATGTAGAACGTTTTGGAAAAATGGTTTCAGTAACATAACATGTATGCGGGTTGCATTTATTGGGCTCAAACTTGCAAAAATCACCAATATGCTCCTTTAAATATCAGTATGCTTGTTTGCCTGTCGATGCACAGGAAATTGATTGAGTCGGTCAGATCATCCACCTTAAAGAAGTGATAAGGACGCCCCTGCATGCTTGTCTGTCTGTTGGCATGGCGATGCATTTCTCCTGGGAGACGGGTTTCCTGCAGAGCTGTCAGAGGTGACGCATGTTAGTATGCAGGCCGCATGTTGCCAGAGGCGCTGCTTTATCTGGAAATCATCTCCTTTTTCCCTGGAGATACAACAGCAGCAGCAACACCTTGCAGGCTGAAATTGGTCTTGCTGGGTTGCCATGGTGATCAGATGTGGTACCACCTCCCTTTCTCTCCTCTTTCTCGGTGTCTCCCGCTCCCTCTCTTCTCTGTGGGAGCTGCAGTGCGGTGGTGACGGAGTAAAGGATGCTGGGATACGTCGCCATACACCCGTAGTGGTACAATCTGATGTCAAAGACACTCGATCACTCTTTGTGTGTGTGTGTGAGATTAGGAGTGTGTGAGGCAGGGAGACAGAAGGGTAGAGGTGTGTGTTCCTGGCTCTGGCTTCTTGCTCACCCAAATGATGAAGGGGGGATTCTCCTAGACAAGTGAGACTTGTGGTGCTGGTTGCCGGTGTTACTGTGTGTGTGTGTGTGTGTGTGTGTGGGGTCCTATATCAGGCCTCCCTGCCTGTCAGCTGAGCCAACACAGACCTGCAAACGCGTCATCAGCAAGCTGAAAAGGAGGGGTGTGAAATCTCTCTCTCTCTCTCTCTCTCTCTCTCTCTCTCTCACACACACTCACACACACACACATATAAGTGGACACATTCAGGCAAACATTCCATTTTTGTGTATTGTTCTCACTTAAGGATATCTTATCTAAAAACCTGCTTTTTTGATAAATTTCAAAATTCTGGATCGCAACATTAGCTAAATGTTTAACATGTGTGTCAAACCATGCAAATGTTAAATGTTTTGACCTGGTTTACCTTTTTCTTTTTCTTTTTTTTTTTAACCTGTGAAATCCTACCTTTGGTCAGTCTAAAAATAGCCCTAGTCTTACCCTTCAGGTGGGGTGTGTAATAGCAGGTTGTTTTTGGCAAGGAAGAGGAGAGAGTGTGTTTATCGTCTTTGCTTGAGGTCTCCAGGCAGAAATAGCAAGGTCACGTTGCACATGTACACACGCCGCTACACACACACACACACACACACACACCCACTGTCCTTTAAGCCGCATGTAAAATGCCTCAGGGCTGCAAGGCACCAACAAAAATCACCTGCAGAATTTGACGTGCATTTCACCTGTCAGGCAAAAACACAAAGAATGCACCTTGAAATGCACCTTGCAAAGAAAGTGATCTGATATGAGGACACACCAAGAGTGATATCTGATTTCTCTCTGCAGGAATCGTCCCGACCACGCACAGCAAAACCGAAATTGATTTGACCCGACTTTGATTTGCTTTGCCAATTAAGTGGTTTTTAACGCCTGCTAGAATCTCCGTGCTGTTGCTGTGGTGTCATCTGACAGGCAGCAGTCTGAGTCAGTTTGTGTGCTTTACCAAGCTGAAAAAAAAAAAAAGCATCTGATGTCAATGCTGGGTTAAACAGAGTAGGAATATGTGGGTCAACAGAAAAAAAGAATTGTTAATGCAGCTGTGCAGGGTTATACTGAGGTAAATGTCAGTTAGCAGCATGTGTTAGCTTTAAAAAAAAATCTCAAAAATCAGTATGTTTATATGGAAGAGCTCAAATCAGCATAAGGGAATCAGCAGTTTTCCAACAAGGCTTTTGGACTGGTTAAATAAAATTATTTTGACAAAAAAAATAACATTACTACACACTGTGTTCTTTTATTATTCTCATATTTACTTTGGGAAGTTGTAATGTATACAGGTTGTATGTATTGGGCTTAAATATGTAAAACTACCGGTATGGTCCTTTAAGATGAAAAAAAAAATCCTGAGAACACACTCACTGGAAAAGATTTTCTCTGAGGAAGATTCGTCTTCTTCAAATAGAACCTTAATGAGTGTGCTTGTGTAAAAAGTAAAAAAAAGGTTTAATTTTCAGTGGAAAACTGTTGTTCTGATTATCGTCTTTAATCTGTACTGACCTTCTTCTCTTCTTCTCTGTTCTCCAGTGCGAGGATGTCGTCCGGGGAAGATCGTCCAGATGACGGAGGCAGAAGTCCGCGGGCTCTGCATCAAGTCCCGGGAGATCTTCCTCAGCCAGCCGATCCTCCTGGAGCTGGAGGCTCCGCTCAAAATCTGCGGTTAGCGACGTCACCCGCCTCCTCGCCTTCTTTTACATCATCATAACCATCATTTCTGCTGGCTCACTCCTCCGTCATCTTCTCTTTCTCTCAGGCGACATCCACGGACAGTACACAGACCTGCTGAGGCTGTTTGAGTACGGCGGCTTCCCCCCGGAGGCCAACTACCTGTTCCTGGGCGACTATGTGGACAGAGGGAAGCAGTCTCTGGAAACCATCTGCCTGCTGCTCGCTTACAAGATCAAATACCCAGAGAACTTCTTCCTGCTCAGGGGCAACCACGAGTGTGCCTCCATCAACCGCATCTACGGCTTCTACGACGAGTGTGAGTTCTCATGCACGTGCACGAGATGTTAGTTGGTTGGTTGGTTGGTTGCCCTTTACGGAGCACCTAAAGTCCTGAATAACGATTTTTTTTTAATCTAGTGCACACAAGATATTAACTTGTTCCCATAAGAGAATTCTCTCATGCAAGATATCTCGTGCACAAGATAATGACTTGTTCCCACAAGATATTAACTTGCCACAAGATAATAAAAAATTACTATGAGATGCAGTGTGAATTGTTATTCGACGTAACCAGCCCATATTCACAGTGACAGTAACCTTTATGGAGTGGAATAAAGTGATTTAACACGAGGATCAACATCTATGACAGTTACAACACACTAACTGCAGAGACATGAATAGGATGTAGCATTATTACGCATTATGACAGGATGCTGCATCACATATAAACATGGCATAGCCTAAATCAGTGTCATTACCAAAGAAACAAGAACAAACTCACAGCAACCATCATATTTACTCATACGACCAGCAAGTACGCAAAATGCCGTAAAACACAAATAAACACAAATAACACAATCAGATTCAACAGGCTTCTCCACAGATTCCAGCCACATAAAAATCCATCAAACTCACCAAAGCTGCTCATCATCTGAAGACAAAGTCCATCCTCCTTTCTGTCTTTAGAAAGAGTTTAACGACGCGGCTGCACAGAATTTCCAGCTTTTCTTGAAAGGTCCTTCCGGAAAAAGGCTTTGCAAATAAATCCATTTCTTCTCCTCCTTCAGCCATTGTGCGTTAAAAACAACAGCGCTAAGTAGAAATTTAAACAAAAAAGCTAAAGGACTACATCTAAACATCTAAACGTCACGAAAGAAAGTTTAAATAAAGCTTCAATAATGCTGCGTTACGTGCTAGCTAGTTTTAGCTTACTACTACTACTACTACTACTACTACTACTACTACTACTACTACTACTACTACTACTACTACTACNTTTTTTTTTTTTTTTTTTTTTTTACGCTACGTAGCGTAACTAAGCTAACTAGCCCTCCGATGACTTAGGCGGCTAGGCTAACTAGTAGTAGGTCCTGGCGTGTCAAAGAATACGCCCAACATGGCAAACTCGAAAGCTGATTGGTTAAAGAATATGATATGACAATCAATAACATCATTCCATTTGCTTCAACAGCGGGGGAATTCACTCTCAGGTTAGATTTTTTACTCGGAGACAGCGCAGGTGTAAAATCTGATTGGATAAAAGCTCTAATTTATATGAGCTGCACCGGAAGCAGAAATGACGTTAATAATAAACTGATGGGACCGAACTTTGTAAAATACATATAGCATTAATTAAATTATAAAAATATAATTTTCTGATTCTGACAATCTCTAGGCTACCAGAGAAGGCCTTGACTTGACTAGTTTGGTGTGTTACATTTTCAGTTCCCCTGAAAAGCCCTGTTGTGGCGACATGTATGCTTTCATTCCATGTGACCAAGCATGACATTCAAATGTGTAAAACAGAAGTTAGGATGAAGAACAAAGTGATCATGATTTTATTCATAAAAGTGAATTATTGTCATTTTGGAGATGTTGTACACTGTGCACAAATTTTTATTTTTTTTCTAATTTGTTTTTTTTGTTTTTTTTTTTTTTTTTTTNTTTTTTTTTTTTTTTTTTGTACAATTATTTTTTATTGAGTTTCATACCTTCCACCATGGGGCTTTCCTTACATTCTCCTATCAAACAAGGGTTAAATTCCATTATTTCCAAATCTCCCCACAATCGTCCACCCATCCTGCCTCTCATCCCCATCTCAACATACATCCTCTACTCTGTCCTGTTGCCCCCCAGATCCCCTCCTCCCCCTTCCCATCTCCAACTTACTTCTCTTATAATGCTTCCAAAACATCTAAATATTTCATTTTTTCCTGTAATTTCCTTCGTTCTGCTTGGAAAGGAAACATGACGTGTTCTCTGTGCAGGTAAACGCAGATTCAACATCAAGTTGTGGAAAACTTTTACTGACTGCTTCAACTGTTTGCCCATCGCCGCCATAGTGGACGAGAAAATCTTCTGCTGTCACGGAGGTACTGAAACACGAAGCTCATCAAACAAACAACCTGATTTTATTTGTGGATTTATTAATCGTGAAAGAAAAGAAAACGTGTGAAATCGTGTTGATTGCTGCTATGTTTGTTTCCCGCAGGCCTCTCTCCTGACCTGCAGTCTATGGAGCAGATCAGACGCATAATGAGACCAACAGACGTGCCCGACACAGGTAGACACACACACACACACACACACACACACACACAGCCAAATGCGGACCTCTGGTTTTGGCCTTGAACCTCAGCAGGCTACCTCCTGTTTGCTATTTTAGGGTTTTGATCAGAGCTGCGGTTTGGGTTTGAACCATAGCTTTTGTGGATTTGGATTGTTTTGTCCACAAAGAAAATTTTCAATAAGACAAAGGTCTGTTTATGAAGGTCAGTCAAGCCGGGGTCGGATTGGGATCCTAATGTTGCGTTCGAGCAACCTCAGAAGTCGGATTTTTCCCCAGTCGGAAGTTCTGACGTCGGGCTGATGAAACTACCTGCGCCGTCAACTCTCAATGAGCCCAACGCTGTGTCAACCATCGTTGTCATGGAGATGACGGGACGCCAAATATGATTGGACCAAACCAAAGCAGAGTAGACATCTGATTCGTTGCGTCGCAGCAATGTCTGGCAGATAATACAAATAACACACATGAAAAGTATAATTTTCTCAGAGTCTGGAGACAGCTGTGGTTTGGTCCGGATCAGAGTCCTGACTTTGAGGATTACTGGTTTAGAAGCTAACTAAGTTAACTAGCTTATTTAATGAGTAGCTGTTTGTCCTGCCAGGCCACAGATTTTGCAGGCTAATGATGGATGTTGATTTCATGTCAGGTACGAACACCTGTCCGTTCTCTGATTAGCCGTCACTTCTTTCTGGTTTGGCAAGCTTGATGAAATACCCACCAACTCTTACACTGAGAGAAATGATGTTGACAAAAAGTGAAACTTACAAGCACAAGTATTGTTGCTATGGTTACCTGGAGCCAATTTGATTTTAGAACAGTGGTCAAACAGCCAATCAGAAACTTTTTTTATGGAAATAAAACTAAAAATGAAAAGGGATACGAGGATTCTTTGCCTAATTTTTTAAGCAGATTTTGAATCGGTTGAGTAGGAACAACTAAAACTGGGAGCACTGAGACCCGTTTCACCATGGCAACCACTCCCGAGGGATAATGTTTTTTCCTTCCTGTTTATACTGGCCATTAGGAGAAGATATTTACACCGGATTTGGTAATTAAAACCATTTCAGACGTCCTGTAAAAAGTTACGTCATTAATGAATCATTTACATGACAATCAGGTCTGAAGAGGAAATGCCAAGTTGTTTAAAGTCACAGAAAGTCCAGTGTGAATCTTCCTCTTCATCAGACCATCAGACCGGCTGTTTGGCCTTATAAGGCAGGCCGAGTCCAGACCATGGCAGCCCTCCTCTCACATCCGCTTATGGTGTTTGAGTAAGCCTCAGTATATACACACACACACACACTCACACACACATTTAACTACCTGATTGTGCTGGAGTTCATGCCACCTCTTCTCTACTTAAAGCCTCATAAAACAGGAAAAAGGCCGTAAAGAACGACTCTGCTTGTGAACGTGTATTAATCTGAACAAAACTGCTTGGATGCAGCCACTTTCTTTATCTTGACCTCATTCAGGAAAAGTTATATTATATAAAAGTTGAATATTTTGTCTTCCTCCAGGCCTCCTGTGCGATCTGCTGTGGTCGGACCCAGATAAGGACGTTCAGGGATGGGGAGAGAACGACCGCGGCGTCTCCTTCACGTTTGGAGCAGATGTGGTCAGCAAGTTCCTGAACCGCCACGACCTGGACCTCATCTGTAGAGCCCACCAGGTCAGACACACAAACTCACACACTCATCCCCTCCATAATCATAAACAGGATGACACTGATTGATCAGGGTGATATAGATTCTCAAACCGCTTCCATTTGGTTTCCGTGGAAACAAACCACATTTCCACCAGTTTTAGTGGAATCAGAGTTTTTTTTTTAAAACAGCAGCAGATGGCAGACTAGTTTATCTGCAAGCATAGAAGGGATAAACACGCCCACTTATGACATCATCATAGTTCCCACTTCAGGTCAGCTGATCCAGAGCTTTATTGACCCAAATTCCACCTATCTAAGAAATTTAATCAAAATCATCTCGTTTTAATATATAACAAACAGTTGAAAACATTTAACCTCAGGCGGAAATAAAAGGGTATTAAAGTCTCTGATCTGACCTTTGACCCTCTGTTTTTCTTTTAACCGACTTACACTACATGTTTAGTACTTAAACTTGACATATTTTCATAAATTGCATCACTATGAGAGGAATTATCCCAGCATGCAACGTTTCCTGTGCGTCTGACGCCCCCAGGTGGTAGAAGATGGTTATGAGTTCTTCGCCAAGCGGCAGCTGGTCACTCTGTTCTCGGCTCCAAACTACTGTGGAGAGTTTGACAACGCGGGAGGCATGATGAGCGTGGATGAAACCCTGATGTGCTCCTTCCAGGTACGAACGCCACAAACATCCCCCAAGTACGGTGGCCGAGAGAGCTCACCGTGCTACATAGAAAATGAACACGACACGTTCATCAGTTTGACGCACACGCCATATTTACTGAAACGCCGCAAATACCACGTAACACAATGGAAGTGAATAAAAACACAACGGAAGTTTATCGGGAAACTTTGAAAGTGGGACACAGCACAGAACCAGAAATCCTTCCCGTTTTTTTTTTTTGTTTTGTTTTGTTTTTACGACCACTCAGCATGACTAGCCGGCTTCATATTAATTACAAGTTTAATTTTTCGTAAAACAGCAATATTGAATGGTTAATTGAGAACCCCAACACTACAAATACAAATATATCTGATTAGTGTTCATTTTCATGTAGCATATGGTGACCTCTCTCGGCCACCGTACCCAAGCCTTTTACCACAACAGCTTCTTCCTGTTTCACAAAACCCTGTGACTTCCTGTTTAGATCCTGAAGCCATCTGAGAAGAAAGCAAAGTACCAGTATGGAGGGATGAACTCGGGTCGGCCCGTAACTCCTCCCCGCACAGCCCAACCTCCAAAGAAACGATGAAGGACGGAGGAAGAGCGAGATGGAGAGAATGAAAGATGATTGTTGACGATTGTTCCTTGTTGGCTTTCCACAAATTGAGTAAAAGCAACACTTGGCAGAGGAGAAACAGATGAACAACACCCAAACCAGTCTTCTTTTTCATATTTCCTTTTTTATCTTCCTCTGAACTGTTGTCACACTGCTCTCTTCTTCCTCATTGCTTTTTTTTTTCTTCTCTTCATCTGTGTAACCATGGAAAACAAGTGTTAAAGAAAAATGACAAAAGAATACAAGCGTCGTTCTGTTAGCATATCAGAGTGTTTTGGTTTTTTTTTGTCTTTGCCTTTATTTTTGTAGTAGTTTATCACGTCCTCTCACTCCCCCCTCCCTCCTCCTCCCACCTGTACAGACACAACAGGTATTAATGACGGACGCTGGGTTTTCAATAAATACAGGGAATAAATCCCATTTGTTCTGTCTTTTTTCCCCAATTCAATTACTTTTCCAGAGCCCATAAAAAAAAAAAAAACTGAAATATCACATATGCCTGCAAAAAAGACTTTACCTCTACTAATTCATATTTATAAACTACATATACGGTTAACTTTTAAAGGACCATACCACCTATTTTGCATGTTTGAGCCGAATATATTCAGTTTTCATACGTTACGTTACTGACAATCATTTCCCAAAGGATAAAACCGTATTTCAGCTTTCCTGATATTTTGCTAAATCTCTTAATCTTTCAAAATCAAATATTCAAGTGATACACCCACCTTAAAAATCCATGTTTCTCCTGCTAATAGTTACACAGCCTTATGAAGTCACGGTCCTTTAAATTTTTCCATAAACGCAGGTCTTCTTTTGGGACTATATTCCCCGGTGGAGGCATACATTCACTCCACGCTTTTTATTGCACTTACATGCTAAAATTAAGTAATTTCTAAAAAAGTCAGTCATGTTAAGTGTATGAAAATTTAATATATTAGGCTGAAACATGCAAAATGACCGGTGTGGTCCTTTAATGATCAGATCTAACCTTTTGCTGTCAGAAAACTACACAGTTCAGGTAAAACAATCCATTTAATTAATGACGGTCAAATCTATACAGATACATTATAAACAAGCATAGGCACGAATTCCCTTTATGGTGACTCGAGATGACTCGGAATGAGTAGTGCGTCTGTGAGCGTTTCTCATCTACCAGCAACTGTTGTTATGGAGCACGAGTGAATCACATCTAATTACGGTTAAAGGTGACATATCATGTTATTTTCCCTAATTTTTATTGTGATTTCAAAAGGAAAATTGTGTTGGAACACTGTCCAAGTTCCAAAAACGTGAGGTTTTGTAGAAATATTTCCAATAGGTCCTGAACTGGCCTGTAAGCTTCGTTTCTGATTGGTCCCTTACAGCTGTAACATGATGACATCACAACGTGGCGTGCATTAACCGCCTATGAGGCAAGCAAGGTGAAGCATTTATACTGTGCGGTCTGTGAATGAAGCCATTAGCCAATCAGAACACAGGCTTTCAATCTGAAATGAGGACTTGGGGACAGTTGGACCCAGATCCAAAATAGACTAGATCCAAAATATTGACCTGATCTGGTGCAAATTAATGCTGGATTCACATGTTGACTGTGTGCATCAACCGGTATAGATCTTCTATCAATACAGAGCTTTAAAGACACCTGTTTTCACTCAGTGTGCACAGTGCTGACGCCCTAAAGAACACTCATCACTACACATTAAAGCTTCGCAAAGGCTTCAGAACAGCAGCTACATCTGAACGCACGATAAAACCCAAATTACTATTTATTACTGAATATAAAGTGAAATTTACGATATGATGTAACTTTGGTGGGCTGACAGCAGCTCATATTTACATGGAAATCTGATGAGACTTGAACACAGCATGAATATTTTTAACAGCGTTTCATCGTTGCATCCTAAGGTCGACTATGATATAACAACATCTAAATATCTACGTTATCAGCAAGTTTGATTCGTTATATGATGTGTTTGAGATTTAAAACAAGTCTAGTTCTTTTTCACGCAATCACACGATATTATCCAGCTGAAAAAATCAGCGCAACATGACCTGAGTCAACAAATCAGTTCTGATGCTGCATTCGTGTTCTGTAGGAAAAACAAGACATTTCAACTTTTCATTTAAAAATATGAATCAGTTTTGGTTTGTATAATATCTGAAGTTTGAGTTTTGCTAATGGTTTGCAATCTATCTTGGACTGCAAAATTAATGATTTTTCCCACGTCACCTGAACGCAACATAAAATCATGATAATATTTCTCCCTGATTCTTTGTCCAAACAGCCCTCATTTATTTCAAAGCAGCCAGAATAATGAGACTTTTTTTTTTCTTTTTCCGTGAAACTTCAAACTACAATCGTTCATTTACATTAAAAATAAAAACACACTTAAAAATAAACACAAAAAACGCTTAAAGAAAAAAAGGCAAAGTGATCAAAAATAGAATAAACCTACATTAATCCTGAATGGGAAGTAGTTTATAATTCATTTGAAACAAAATTTTGCTATAATTTGTTTGGCCGTTACTCTGTTCAAAACGACATATATTAATATTAATATTATATTAATATTAATATAAGTAAACGATATTACTCATTTATAATCCCACCAGTTTCCTTTTCTACTTAATTAATTTCAACATCTGATGCAATAATTTAAGATAGTTTATCAGTAGTGCAACATCATTATTCCAGTTGTTTGTTTTCTCTAAAGGTGAAAGATTTTCTAAACTAAATCATCTACATAAAATATCTAAAGCAGGAATATTGTCCTACCAACAAAACCTTTAAACTTGGCATTCAAGTCTATCTGGTCCAATGAAATCCTTTGTGGACACTAGATGGCAGCAGTTGCCTTTAATCAGGAGAAACATCTCCGGTGAGAACGTTCAAAAATTAAAACAGGGAAGTTTTCAAATCCTCAGTTGTTTGTTCTTTGCCTTTGAAAATATAAAACATGAATCAGGAGGAAAAAAAAAAATCCATAAAAATGCTTCAGTTACCATTTCAAATTCAAAGAATATTTCATATTAAAAATAATGATCAGATATAAACAGAAGCTCAGTATTTGTCTATCAGACAGGTGAAAAATAAGTCAAAATGTTTCCCTTTATCAGCTGAGAATAATGCCCCCAAACTACTCACAAACCTAAAGGAAACATAAATAAACCGAAAAAAAGACAATGAACAAAAACATTCTTATGTTATGAACAGCAGTTATTAATGTGTTTCCCTTATTCAAGCTTCCAAAGGCAACCTTTCAGGTGTGTGTGTGTGTGTGTGTGGGGCTGGGGAGGGCGTGGCCACCAGGGCCGCTTCAAAATCATCATCAAAAGGTCATCGATGAGGGGGAGATGGGTGATCATATTTTCCCCTCAAAGTGTGTGAGAAGAGTGAGTGTGTGTGTGTGTGTGTGTGTGAGAGAGAGAGAGAGAGAGAGAGAGAGAGAGAGAGAGAGAGACTAGACCAGAGCTCGGAGGAGGAAGGACAGAGATGCTCCAATGGACAAACCAAGAGCCAAGAAGAAGGTCATCAGGGCCCCTGCAGTCTCAGCGTCCTTCGGTTCGACCAGCCTGGGGGGGGGGNGGGGGGGGGGGGGCATTTAGTATTTAATGAACCTTTGCATGTTTTAGCTTTTATTATTTTTATTTTTATTTTTTTTAGCTTATTAACTACAAATCATGTTCTTAAAATACACTTTGCTGTTGCATTCAAGGACATTCTGACATCTAAGCTTTGGGAGATGGCCACCGAAAAACTCTGGTGTCATGAGTCACGTTGCATTGGAAAGTTAAATTTAACAACTTTAAGACTTTTTAAAAGCCTTTAAGACTTTTTAAAAGCCTGTCAGAATGAAATTCAAGCTCAACTTCACAATAACAAAATGGCACCAATTAGTTTAGGTTTAGAGAAATTATTTTTAACATCTTTCTTGTTAACGTTTTTCAGATTTCACAGTTCAGCATGAGAAAATAAAACCAAAATCTTATTTATGATGTCAAGACCTTTGAGAGATGGATTTAAGACTTTTTAATGACAGTTAAGACCTCATACTTGGATAACCGAATTTTGGACTTTTAAGGATCAGTTCCAGCAGTAAAAAAAGTTTAACAACCAAAGGCTCAAATGTTGCCGTGTCCTTGAACACACCATGTGGGTCCGTTTTTAAACAGATCCAGTATATTAAGAGATAATAGTGGATTCTGAATGGGTATGATGGAGTCCAGCAATGTAGGACATAAACTGAACGGAGAGGTCCAGATTTTTCATAACACTTAAAGATATTAGACCATAACTAAACATCAGGTATACTCACTGTGGCGCGTAGGACATGGAGAGGCAGACGAAGTAGCCACTGGAGAGCGAGAACAGAGCCATGATGGAGGTGAAAGCGGCATCATGGGAGAAGAAGACAGGTAGGAAAACTCGTGTCTGGACGTTACAGAGCATCAGCAGCGGGATGAAAACGATCCTGGACACGACCAACGCCGGGAACAGACGAGACTCTTTCCGAGGCTGCAGAGGAGGAACGGAAAGAGATAAAGGGTTTAATGTGGAGAAAATGAGAAGAATGGATGCGTGAAGATGAGATTTGGTGCAGGATATGAGAGATGAGTTCAAACTACGTGATTTTAGCCTCAGGGATTTTGATATCGCAGAAAAAGCCCCAGATCAGAGGCAAATCGACTGCTGCCTGAAGTCGTTTTGTGTGTATATGACTTTACTTTGCAGCCTTTTCCGTCTTATTTTAGCTTTAAAAGTTAGAAATTTACTTTAATCAGACACAATCAGCTAATTAATTTGTGAATCAACAATGTAGAAATCAGGACCGTGGAACACTCACCCACTGGATCCAGGTAGTGATGGTTCGGCCGAGCCAGTCGTTGACGTTAAAAATCAGNCACTCACCCACTGGATCCAGGTAGTGATGGTTCGGCCGAGCCAGTCGTTGACGTTAAAAATCAGGAAGCAGCAAACGGAGATGAAGAAACGGTCTGAAGAAGGAACAACAGCAAATTATTCTTTCTCATACACAGGTAGAGATAATTTCAATCACAGACGTTTGTTTGATGTATCAGCTAAAATAAAATAAGGCTGTCGTACCCCATCTCCCCGGGAACTGTGTTTTAACATCGGCAGTGATGGCGGGGAAGACGGACAGAGTGACCGTGAACACGAACGTCACACAGAACGCCATCACCCAGATCTTCAAGTCAGAGAAAGCACAGATTAACATTTGCTGATTGGAATAAGCGACATTTTACGCACACTTAAAGGACCATACCGGCCATTTTGCATGTTTGAGTCTAATATATTCAATTTTCATACATGTTATGTTACTGACAATCATTTCCAAAGCATACTACTGGAATGGTGAATTAAAAATGTTTTTCCTACCTTCCAGACCGTCATTGGTTTCAGTTCATTCTGGTACACTATCAAAATCAACTTGCTGATACTTGAAATGTTCTTGGGATAGGTAATCCATCATCGCCAACAAGTTTATTCAGGTTTTTTTTAGAAGTTACGTAATTTTAACGTTTAAGCGCAATAAAAAGCGCAGAGTGATCTAACAATGCTTCTTATTGGTGCATTCAAGTGCTGTAGTGAAGAACTGACAACAGGAAACATAAACTGAATGAACTGAAACCAATGGTGCTCTAGAAGGTAGGACAAATATTTTTAATTCACCGTTTTAGTAGTATGCTTTGGGAAATTAATGTTGATTTTATGAAAAGGGAACGTGCAAAATGGCCAGTATGGTCCTTTAATGGGACTAAATTCTTTTATCTAAGTAAACTGAATGATTATCAAACTCCAACCAAGAAGAACTGACAACAAATAACATGGCTACCTTTTGGAAAACCTCCTTGACCGAAGCTTTGGTTTGTTCTTGCTCGCCCTCCAGACACAGGAAGGCCTGCTTGGTCCCGTCTGAACCGGAATCCGCCTCTGCTGTAGCGTCGGCCGTGGTTCCTCTGCTGGACGCCGAGCCGTTAGCGTGGCTGTTTAGCTTCCCGTTCTCCACCGTGCTGCTCTCTGCAGTCAGACACACCATGTTAACATGACGACCCGTTAATATGTTCTCCGTGTGTCTGTGAAGCGTGTCTTTGTGTGGGCGCTGCAGAGCTCTAACAGGATAAACGAGGTCAAATGACTTAATGAGATCACGACCCACTGAACCCATTCCATTCAATCAGGCTCAGTAAACAGATTTTCATTGACTGTCAGACAAATTTAAATCATATTAAAAATTTTCAGAACCCAAACTTCTAAATTAAGCTGCCTCGTAAAACTACAAAGGTCCGTTGATGCACAAGGAAGTGAAAAATGGCTGTAAAAATAAGCAATAATTCATAGTTCCATGTTTTTTTTGTTTTTTTTTTTTTTNTTTTTTTTTTTTTTGCTTTTATTTAAGATCAGGGATTAAAACCTACGAGCTGCAGAGGTTCTGAGAGTTGTAAAAGGTGGACAGACACATCCTTAGTCACCAAGGCTGCTATCTGTGATTGTGGCTTCCGACTTTCGTCTCGTTCCAAACATGAAAAAAGACGTCATATCAGTGTTTCTGGACAATCAAAAAAAAGTACTTTGATTAAATTATTTTGTCAGCTTTATCAAAATATATCGCCAGATTGATTAAAATTAGGATCCAAACCACATATTCACCATTTATTCTTTGACTCATTGCACAATTTTCCAGTTCATAGAAATTATAATTGTTAATAAACTTTAAACCTTTCAGGCTTTCTGACCAACTGATCAATCAATTAATCAAACTTCAGATGAGACATTTTAGTCCAAACTTGGAGATGAAAGAAAGACATTAATAAAAAGGATCTGTAAAATGTGTGCAGGAGTTTGGTCCATTCAGGTAAAACTCACCTTTCATCAGCTCGTCGGTCGTTTCTGCCTCGTACTTGCTGCTTTTGTTCAGGTAGAACTGAGCAAACTCCTGTACGGAAACGCCAGAGAAAACAATTAAACTAAAATAAAAACTTTTTAAAAACCAAAACTATCTACAATTTTGCATTTTATCAACCCCACATGACCCCATTTATTTTCTGTTATACAGACGCCTTGCTGAAGACGATAAATTAAATAATCCAGATGATGGAGGTTAATTAAAACAGATAAAGTGTCCAGGTGAGGTGGAAATGGAGGACTGTGGGTAATGTGGACTGACCAGGCGAGGCAGAAGCAGGTAGCTGAACAGTGTGATCAGCGTCCCCACGCATGGCGTGATGAAGTAACCCAACGCCGCTGTCTCAGAGTCTGCATCGCCTGAGTGACACGCACACACACACACACACATTAGCAAACAGAGGATTTGGAGAAACATCAGATAATTGTAACATTCAAAAGGAATTTCCTGATTTGAAACCATTGTGCTGATTTGACTTGCTCAACATTATATTTGAAGTTCTTCTGTTACTAGGCAACTGGGGATTTAGCGCCCAATGTAGATGTGTGTGTGGCTCACTGGCTATGGCGAGCAGCATGGCGATAGCAGCGAAAGTCCCAGCGAGGCCCTGGCCGCTCATGAAGATGGCACTGTACTTCTGAGGCAGCTGACCGACCAATCCGAACAGACTTCCCTGCACCACGGCGCCAAACGCTGCAGGAAACGAGCTTTGATTAACGTCAAACACAGACAGACACACACGTTCTCCACCTCCACTTCAATCTTTCACTTTAACGTACAGTTTATGAACCAGATGGTTGCCATGGTAACAGAGAAGAAGCGGTCTTCCCCCATGGGCACTTTGACCAGGACTGCTGTGAGGATGAAGAGCAGCAGGATAAAAACCAAGCTGCCAGCGATGCGCATTGCCTCCGATATCCTGAAACACATCCAGACAAAAACACGTTTCAGCAATTTAACAGGAGCAAAAAACAAAAAAAAAGCAGGTTATAAAAATCAGTTTGTAGAGACTTGAATAATCCATCACAGCAAACATGATGTCTTCAAATTTTTTTGTTTAAGTAACTTTATTTAATCGGTCCAACACGGAGCTGCACGGAAAATAAAGTACGTCTCCGCCAGAGAATACAGTCCCACGAGAAGACGGCTTTTACCAAGAAATTAAAAATGGCCGCCCCTTCTACATTTATTTGTATAATTTCATGAATATTTGTATAATTTTCTGTCTTTCAATGTAAAATCGGATGTTAAAAATACCAAATACCTGGCCATTAAAATGCAATAATAGTAAATTACTGTAAATACAAAACACAACCAACAATAATGTGTGGGCACTGAAAACACTCTAAGGATATTTACCAAAGATTTCACTTAAAATAAATAGTAGGAAAATATTTTTTTTTTTTTTTTTTTTTTTTCAAATATTTGGTTGAGCCACCTGACATTTTTTGGGCGGTGAAGTTAAAAATACTGTCAAAAAATGACTTTAAATGCTTTGAAATGTTATTTAACAAATGAGACGTACATTGTTCCAGACTCAAAAATATCAAAATATGCATTAAATCCATTTTGAAAAGACTTTTTAAAAATACCTCCTTAGAAGCTTTATTTGTCATTGACCCAGCTACGTGTTAGCAGTAAAACATTACATTTTAAGGCTGACTGTATCACCTGAATATCTGATTTGGAAAGATTCAGGAGATTTGGCAAAATAAGAGGAAAACTAAAATAGTGGTTGTCAGTAACATAACATGTATGCTAGTAGTGTTTATTGGGCTTAAACATGCAGAAATCACTGGTATGCTCCTTTAAATTCAAGCCTGTGAAGCTGTCAGCATTTCACATTTGGTGCTGAATCCTCCAGATTATACCAGAGCTCCTAACTGCAAAGCCCAGAAACCATTTTCTGACGGACCAAACCCGAGTTTGAACGCAGCTTCCGATCAGACCGAGTGTGAAAACGGGCGACACGAGGATTTAAAGTGGGCGTGTCTGACCTCTGGTACAGGAAGGAGTTGAGCAGGGTGAAGAGCAACAGGGGAAGCTGGGACAGCAGGGTCATCCAGTTGTTGAAGTAGTACTCTTTGCGGACCGCCACAGTACCATTGCTCCATTCTGTTGTGTTCAGGCGGCCTTGGAAATACTACATGAGGAAAAAAAAAAGACAGATTCAAGACCATCATCATCATCGTCTGCATCCTTCAACATTGCATTCAGGGTGCTGGTGACAGCAGCAAGAACGATACATATGTAAGGCTGGATTCACATGCTAAGCGTTAGCGTTTGACCTGGGCGTTCAGCATTCTGCTGCACATGAGCGGAGTCTGAGCAGCGCTGCTCAACCTCGCGCTGACAGGAAGTGCTCATTGCTAATGACAATTTAACGGTTACCGTGGACTGTAAAGACAGGATGTAGCCTAGACGCGATCTTTGNGCTAATGACAATTTAACGGTTACCGTGGACTGTAAAGACAGGATGTAGCCTAGACGCGATCTTTGCACATTCGGGTAAAAACTGGATTTTGGTTTTGACTCGGGTAGCGACATGGACATCGCAAAAAAAAAAGCTCTTCTTATAAGGAGAAGAAAAGCGAAAAAACGGTGAATGTAGGTGATGAAACCTCACATTTCAGACATTATATTAACAATTTCCAAACCTGACGTCCCTGTCTGACTGCCGACATTTTGCCAAACAAGCGCCTTTTTCTTTTTTTTCTTTTTTTTTACCAGATCATGATACGATTTTGAAGTTGTGTTGTATACTCTACAGATTATAAGCTCCTCCTCCATTGTTGTGGCGCTTCTGGTTACGTGACGTACAGCAGCGCTCTGACTGGTTGCGTGTTGGAAAGATCAGCATCAGAAAGGTCAAAGTTCATTTAAATTGAACTTTCAGCACCGCATCAAAACGGAGAATCCGAGCGTCGCGAGGCGCTCAAGGTGGCGTGACGCGACGTTAGGAGTCACAGCTCAACTCCCAATACACAATAATGGAACGCCCAGGTCAGCGCAACGCTAATGCTTAGCATGTGAATCCGGCCTNTCCCAATACACAATAATGGAACGCCCAGGTCAGCGCAACGCTAATGCTTAGCATGTGAATCCGGCCTAACACGCAAAAAAATTAAAATAAAAAAATTAAGTCAAAAGTATTATAATCAGGGCTGCATGTAAGCCGCCTCAACAGGAAGAAAATATGTAGTCAGTTCCAATGTAAATGCTAATTTAAGTACCAAGTCCTGAGAGAGAGAGAGAGAGAGAGAGAGAGAGAGAGAGAGAGAGAGAGAGAGAAGAGTGGATGGTTGATTTGATTTGGAAAGATTAGGAAATTCGGCAAAATAACATGCAACGTCCGTGTAGGTAGTATTTACTGGGCTCAAACATGCAAACTCGCCGGTATGCTCCTTTAAAAGTCTGGAAGGTAGCATCTATGTGAAAAGAGGCTTCGCCTGACTCGTGAAACATGTGTACACGTGCAGTGACCCGTGTGGTTATGAAAAGTCATATGACAGTGTGAGTCTATGAATCTGTCCAGCATGTGATTCTTTAAGAAGCCTAAGCGTGTTTTGGATTTTGGGGTCAAAGGTCGGTGATTTCTGCATGTTTGAGCCCAATAAATACAACCTGCAGCTCCATGTAGGATCATTAAAATAAAGTTACTTTGTCAAATAAATTGATAGACGTCACGTTAATTATGATCGATTAAACATGTTTTAAGTCTTTACAAGTTGATTTTTAGCAGCGTATTGGAACGGAAGCCAATGGCTGCCAGGAAGGTAGGAACAACAATTCTAAAATGTAATGCTTCAGTAATATGTTTTAGTAGGAAAATGGTTTTCAGGAATGCAAGATGTGTGAGGGTTGCATTTATTGGGCTCAAACATTGCAAAACTACCAGCATGGTCCTTTAAGGGCCAACAGATCATTTACCAGATCATTTAGGGAAAGGCCTTTGTGTGCATCTAAAGGAGTTTGACTGGAAAACATGTTTTTTGATAGATTTTTTTAATCTGTAAAATGACAAAAACTACAGGATAATATCCACCACAAACTCTCAAGAGCAGACAATGACGTCATCAATACAGTTCATTGATTTAAATTAACCAATTATTAAAATTGCAGTAGAATTCCTCTGATTTCACTAATCGTTTCAGCACTAACCGTTCAGTCCAGCAGCTTTTTTTAAAATTAAGAAAGGCGCGTCATGTGTCACGTGTTTTACTTTGTGTGGTATAAATGTCCGTGTTTACCAGCGATGCAGTCATGAAGAAGTTCCACGGTAACAGCGTTCCCAAGCCCAGAATGAAGAAGCTTATTCCCACCAAGCAGCCTCTGTGGATGCAACGCAAATACTGTTATTTATACCGCCAATTAACCCACTCAGGAAAATTACAGCAAAACATTTAAAAGTTAAAACTCAGCATAACTTCCACAGAAAGCTGCTGACACGTCTTAAAGCCACACAGAAACTGCAGTCGAGAGTCAAAGAGGGAAGTTTAGAGTTTCTCACCGGTCCTGAGGCGCGTCCGTCCGTTCCTTCATCCTGACGTCGGAGCTTCAGCTGAAACTGTGAAGGCAGCACGAGAAAGAAAACAGCAGTCAGCAGCCGTGTTTGCACTGTGTATGCTGTGTCATACTGTGTATGACTGTGTGAGAGGGAAAGAGCTGCTTATTTACTTTGCACTTCCTGAAGGGGCGGAGACAGACGACGACAACAAAAGCTCACACATTTGACCTACTTTAGGACTCATTACTTTTCTTAAAATACAGCTCGAAACACACACAGTCTCTTAAAGGAGCATACTGGTGATTTTTGCATGTTTGAGCCCAATGTTTACTACCTGCATACACGGTAACCATTTTCCAAATCAAACTACCAGAGCGTTTGGATTTTTTCCTTCCTTCCACGTAGCCTTTGAGTTTCAGTTTGTTCCCATTTATTAAAATCAACTTTAGAGACTTGAAACGTGCTTGTGATGGGTAATCCGTCACAGCAAAACATTACTTTTTTTTTTTTTTTTTTTTTTTAAATCAAAGTAACTTTATTCAAAGGCTCCAACATGGAGATGCACAGAAGAAACTGTATGCCTCCGCCAGGGAATATAGTCCCAGGAAAAGATGGTAAAGGTTTTTACCAGAGAACTTAAAATGACTGTGCCTTCTAAATTCAGACGTACGTGTTAGCAGGTGAAACACTGAATTTTAAGGTGTGTGTATCACCTGAAAGATCAGAGAATTTAGCAAAATGACAGGAAAACTAAAACAGGATTTTATGTTTTGGAAAATGGTTGGCAGTAACATGTATGTAGGTTGTATATATTGGGCTGAAACATGTAAAATCATCGGTATGGCCCTTTAAAAAAAAAAATCAGTGGAAGCTGATTTGGCAGATGGAAATACATGAAGCGGTTGTGGAGGAGGATGTGATCTCAGTGATTTTTCCCACAGAAACCAGTTTGTGCAGGAAGGTTTTTGTTTCCTTTGTTTCCTTGGCAATGAAAAGACGTAGAGAGAAAGTGTGTGTTCACGGCCCTGCTTCCTGCTTTCTGTTAGAATTATGCTCAGTTTCTACAAACAAAATCAGATGTAACCCTCACACACACACCTAATCACACACAGTCACAGCCTGGAGCTTGTTGCTAGCTAAAGCTAACACCTTAGCTGCTTGTGGCTACTCATAACTATAGATTTAAAGGGAAAAAAAACAAACACACTTCCATAATGGAATTATTACAAATAAAGTTTTGCGTTCAAAGTGTTTGGCGTTTCCCGTCACTGAGCGCACAATGAGGACATCTACGTTTCAGCGTCAACATCCTCCTCATCGTCACGCATTATCTTTGATTTAATGGATCTCAGGATTTTGTGTCTCCATGACATCAAAGCTGAAACACACATTTGTGATGCGGCCGGTGTTTGCACTTTTTTTCTGTATTTGCTAAGGCGTGACACACCTTGATAAGCAGGTAATGTTTTTCAAAGCCCAGGGCATGGCTTTGTTACATTCTAACCAGAAAGCATGTTTTAAGCAGCAGAGCATAAGTCATTAGTTCTGCATGCAAGTAAAACATGAATGAGGATGTGGATGTGTCATCAGGAAAAAAAAAAAAAAATCACAAACAGGACAGGAAGTAATAACTCTCAGATGATCATAAAAAGCTACAGTGATTACCTGGAATTTAATGAAACTTCTGCCTCTTCAGAGCTCTTAGTCTCTCCTAAAATAGCCGTGTTACTGTGGTATCAGAGGCAAACAACACGAGATAAGCTGTTATTTAGATCACGCCACGCTAAAGGAATATTTTGCATCTCATCTGAGCTCTACTAGAACAAATCAAACAGCAGCTTGTAACTGAGTTTTGCTCAGGAATCATATGGGTTTGTGTTTCTGGGTGTTTGTAACCAGGAAATGCTGAAGGGGGCGTGGCCTGTCAGGGGTTGCCTAAGGTCACAGCTTAAAACACGAGGCAACGAGAAAGCAGACTGTTTATAAAAGTTCACAAATGTTCTTTGTGCGTCCACAGCAACATAACAGCCTGACCTCATCTGCTTCAAATATTATTATTAATATAAGCGAAAATAAATACTGCTGCAGTCATACGAACAGGCGATTTTAAAGATTACACTAAAGAAAAAGACTTTTAAGCCTTGATTTAAAAGCTCAAAATCCAGATAAGTTCTAATATTAATGAGACTTCCTCGTTATCTGGATTCAGGTGCAGCTACCCATTTATATTGGGGGCAAATCTCATTCAAAATAACTTTATTAACAAGAGAGAGAAAATAATCAAGTCTTTCTTTTCAAAGAAAATGCACAATGTGAATCTTGAAAATGGTAAAACTGTCGTCCTTTTCCTCCATCTTCTTTAGTTTCTGTGTCTTGCACCTATTCTGTCACCACATAATGTATCGTTTAAAGGACCATACCATCCATTTTGCATGTTTGAGCCCATTATATTTAATTTTCATTACGTTACTGACAATCATTTCCCAAAGGATAAAACCGTATTTCAGCTTTCCTGATATTTTGCTAAATCTCTTAATCTTTCAAAATCAAATATTCAAGTGATACACCCACCTTAAAAATCCATGTTTCTCCTGCTAATAGTTACACAGCCTTATGAAGTCACGGTCCTTTAAATTTTTCCATAAACGCAGGTCTTCTTTTGGGACTATATTCCCCGGTGGAGGCATACATTCACTCCACGCTTTTTATTGAGCTTAAACACTAAAATTACATAACTTCTAAAAAAACCTGAATACACGTCTTGTTGGTGATGATGGATTACCTATCCCAAGAACGTTTACAGTATCAACAAGTTGATTTTAATAGCAGAATGAACTGAAACCAATGGAGGTCTGGAAGGTAGGAAAAACATTTTTAATTCACCATTCCAGTAGTATGCTTTGGGAAATGATTGTCAGAAACGTTACATGTATGAAAATTCAATGTATTAGGCTCAAACATGCAAAATGGGTGGTATGGTCCTTTAAGAGGAATAAATGTCCTCATTGTGTGATATGAAACAAGCCTCATAACCAAAACCAACATGCCAGGTGTGTGAAGGCCTTTACTTTCTTACTCTACCTCAACATATTTGCTATTCTAAGACAAAACAATCTTCACGCCTCTCTAAAGAATTTCACATTCAAACATGAAAACAATCTTGCTTTCACCATTCATAGCCTCTGAGTCATGTCGGCATATAGGCGTGCAAATACATCTCCTGTGCAGAAAGTCTGTCCAAGGCTCGTACTGTATGAAGGCATTTATCTGAGAGAGGTGAGCATGTGGAGGAGCCGGTGGCCAAACCTGAGGCAGCAACACTAAACACTGTCTGTCTCTTTCACCAAGAAAAAAAAAAAGAAAACACGTCTCTTCAAACTTTTCCAAGTTCAATGCAAATACATTTCATGTTTGCTGAGGTATCCCTAAATTACACAGCCTGCAATGTTTACAAAAGCACAAAACCTAAAATCCAGTGACCAAACAAACACCTGCCTGAAGTTACAGCTTTTACAATTGGGACTTTTAAGAGTCTTTCCTCAGGGACCTTCTTCTAAAAAAAATTAAATGTGTGACGAGAGAGTGAAATCAGCAATTATTCTCTATTATCCCTGAGATTGTTGTTACTGAATGATGATCTACTCTAAAAGCTAACATTTTGAATTTATTTGGTGATGCATGTCAACATTCTGTATTTACAGCACAGCTACAATGAAGTTTGCTAGCTAAACACTCTAATGTCTTCTGCCTAAAATCAGTATTTAGACCACAAAACATTTCAGCAGCAAGACATGTATCAACCCGCTGTGTGAACCAATGAGTGTAAAGATCAGAGATGACGATGACTTTCATATTCTAACCATCTACCTGTGGGCTGTCACAAATATTTCTATTAAAAAAAAAAAAAAAATTGTTCATGAAGTTGAAGTGTTTGAGGAAGGTTAACAGAGAGAAAATATTGCAAAAAAGTTAATTATAACCCAATGCAGGCAACCTCAGTTTCCTTTCATCTGCTGCTTTCTAGTGATTTTGTTGCCAGTGATGACCCCTTCTTTTCCTGTAACTGTTGCTAAGGATGATGATGATGACGATGATGATAAACCCTGCACAGGTTCTATTTCAGTAGTGAGTAACAGGAGACTACAGGCCATTTCATTACTCCAGACTGACTCAGCCTCACCATGTGTTATCAGATGGCAGGAGCCATGTTTCATGATGGCACATCTTACCAGCAGCAGAATACTGTCACAGCATATAGTCCTTATAAGATTTAAATCATATAAAACACCATATGATCAATATAAAATGCTCATTGAGAACTACTCAGATAAGAAAATTGGCTAAGTCAAAAACAGCTATTTTTTTGCAGAGTCCAGTCATCCTCATATCACTCATAACAACTGGCCAAATATTACCAAAACTAAATTTAATATATATCACAATTACGGTTTTAACATATAACTGACGTTACACCTGTTACAGTCTTTAAAGGCGCACAAAACACGCCGAAAAATCAACCAATAACGTTATTAAATGAAATATGCATTATAAATGTAAAAAGGCATTTTGGTAAGTTTTAGAAGACTGTATGTTAGTTTATAGCTAAATGAAATCCAAATTTCAAGCCTAAGCCCGAGCCTGAGATATATTAAGACTTAATCATTCGGTACACTGTGAAAGACATATCAGTTCTTCTTTCTCTGACCTAACTAACATCTTAAAATGTGTACAAAGCCTGATAAAACAGCACCGTTAGCACCTGATAATGTTGAGATTAGCTAACGCTATGAAGAAAAGACTCACCTTGGAAAGATGCTGGTCGAGTTCGCTAATGTGTTTTCATAATGTTCCCACCGTCAATTCAAGCAATTCTGATATTCCTGATAATTCCAACGGCCAAAACTGGAAAGGCAAATAAAAGGTTATATGTTCGTCGTCCATACACGTGGCGGGAATGTACAAATGGCTACAGAATAAACCTGCACGTTAGCTTTTCCTTTACGTAGCGTAAAGCGTCACTGTCTGCCAAGCTACAAAAAACAAGGGGACCTCCGGTGTCGTGGAAAATTTTGTACCCCGTCAGATCTGCTTCTTAGCAGATTAGGCGGGAAAAAAATTTTGACAGAACGTCGGAAGACAAAAAACAAAAACTGCTCATGTCATATCCGGACATTAACCTTACTCAAAAATATTTCATGTCATCTAACTAAATGATGAAATGTTGTGAAGTTACATTCTTTTTCAAGTCAAATGTGAAAATTTGTGACAGGCAAAACAGAGGTCCCTATTTGTTTCCTCCCTTCATTCTGACGATACACAAGGGAAACGAGGATGCAAAAACCGACGTCACACCTGTCAATACTGTTAAAAATAAGTTTCTTAAAGGAGGCATTTTGTCTGGCATTTTTGCGTGTTCCTGATTTTTATTTTTTCATTTCGATTGGCATATTATTTTTACAGAAATTGACAAACTATTGGGGGTAGGGGTAGGAGTAAACTTAAAAAAAAAAAAACACACAAAACAGATGTGAGTAAAAGCATTAGCCAACTTCTTTGGTTGTCCTTAATATAACATATGTACTGACAGAAAAGATGATGGTAAAAATATTTATAAGGGATACTTTCCGATCCAATTGTCTTTTTTTTTTTTTTTTTTTTTTTGCAGTACAGCAATGTAGGTAAAATAACAGCTTTGTGGTTGTAGTCCATCCACACTGTGTTATTAAGTAACACATGAGAGGTTTTGCAAGAGATCTAAATTTATAAATGGTAATGTTAAAAAAAACAAAGTGTGAAAAGAGAAATCTGATTATAAGCAGGGACACGACTGAAACTATAGTTTTGATGATGCACTCTTACGCCCTCTGCTGTTAGAATGTGGGAAGTGATCTTGTCAGTATTGTACTCTGTACTGTGAAATATTAAATGAAAACAATAAGTTTCACAAATTACACTGGATTACATATCATTTATTTATTTATTTCAGACATAACAATATAACAGAGAAACAAACAAAAAAGGTAAATATTTTTTTTTTAAAATGTCTGAAAATGAGTAGGATGAAGTATAACTTAAGTTCTTCAACTCATCTTTTATTGTTTCCCTCTTGTTTCATTATATTTACAAGCATAACACTTATATACAGATATCAACAAAGATTTACAGATAAATATAAGCATAGTTTCCAAACAACCATATATTCATATGCAGTTTAACATTATTTACACACCAATGTAAGAGAACCAAGAACACATTTACTGTTCCATACTACTACATTTTTCAAACATCTTTTTAAATATATTTTCTTAAATTGATTCATAGTTGTACTCTGTTTAATTTCATTATCTAAACTATTCCATAAATTGACCCACAAACCAATACTGAATTAGAACACAAAGGCATAATTGGTGACTCCGTGTAGGTTTTAGGTAAGGCCCAGAACAGAAAAACATCAAAATGAGAAATTCATCACTAGATGGCAGCAAAGGAATCATCTCTTTAAAATTAACACAGTTGAAAGCATTAGATTATATCCTTGACAGTATTGGAGCATTTTCCTTCATATACACCCTGAGACAAAACCCAGTGCTGTAGATGAAGCAGAGGCAGACAGGGAGGGTCAGGATAGAGACAGCATTACTATAATCATCGTTGTTGTGCCATCAGACTCAATAGAGCGCATACCTCTGCCAGGGCCAAATAAGCCTGGACAAATTTTGTATTGTGTGGGTTGAAAACCTTTCCGTTCCACTCTGACTCAACACAGATAGAGACGGTTCACTCAGGCTTAACTCAACCCACATTTAATCATATCTAACCCTTGAAGAATAAATGAAAAGGGCATGATTGATTTTTATTCTTATGACTCAGTATTGCCAAATAATCTGTTCTGTGGTGGAAAATATATACCAGAGTTCAGGCTTATTACAGATAATGTGCATAAAGTCCCATGTTTACTCCAAAAATGAATACTTAACCTCATTGTATTACGGAAATAGATGAAGTTTATCTAATAACAGAGATTGTTGGTGATCATATATATGTACATATTGTGTCTGTGTGTGTGTGTGTGTGTACATGTGTGTGTGGTGGGACTTGATGAGTGGCAGAAGTCAGTGTGGTGAATCAGTGTGATAAGATGAAGCTTCTCCTGAGCAGTCTGCTTCTCGTCTGTCTATGCCTTCTCTCATCCTGGAGTAAGTAAAAACCACTGGTCTGTACCTTTAACTTGAAATTAATAATAATAATTAATAACAAGCACTTTAAAATGTCCCAAAATTAGTGGGCGTGTAAACTATAGATGCATGCAAAATGCATGTATTATGCAGTTTTAACCAAAATATGTTTAATGGCTTGAGTAGCTTTCAAGTTCTTTGAAATACAACACAAAAAAAAGTGTGTATTTTCTGTGTAGTATTTCCAACATTATCAAGCTGCTGCTGCACAAAATCACATTTGGTTACTCTGATTAATTCATCGTGCAATTTCTGCACAAATAAACCCTGATTTTGTTGAATTCTGCTAATAACTCCATCGCATGCCCGCAGCAGTTTACCATTAAAATCCTGACACAGAAAGGACCCGAAGTTTGAACCCAGGATCTTCTCGCTGTGAGGAAACGGTGCAAAAAACGAATCCTTCATTTACTCAATAAGTTTCTTCTCAGGTGTTTCATCTACATTTGTAGTGACCCAATTTCCTAATAATGTCACCATTGTAGAGGGAGAGACGGTGCAGATATTCTGCTGCTGGACTAACACCATTGAACGAGGGAGAGTGAACTGGCTGAAGAATCAAACGGAAATAAAGAATGAGCTCATTAATAAGACACACTGTGAAGAATCTCTGCAAAACAAAACCTGTAACTGCTCAGCTTTACTACTTTCAAACATCAGAAAAAATGCAACAGGGAGCTACATGTGCAAGGTTTCCATGGAGATACCATGGTTGAAGCAGGCCTGTGGAAGCAGTACTGTCATGACNCTACATGTGCAAGGTTTCCATGGAGATACCATGGTTGAAGCAGGCCTGTGGAAGCAGTACTGTCATGACCGTGACAACCAAAGACAACCCAACCAAAGGTAGGTGATAAATCCAAACTCCAGCAGCCTGATATAAAATATGTTGCCGTGACAACATGACCATAGGTGCCAGCTGTGTGGCCTTTGAGCACAACCCATTTTTGGATTTGGATGATTTGGAATTCTATATCATAAAGAGAAATAAAAATGACATCAGTTAATGTATGTAGCATGATATGTGGTATAAAATGCACCACAAACATAAAAACATGTTAACAGCAGAAGAAAAAGAAAAGAGCCAAATGCTTGTTGACACACATTTTACCACCATGGCTTTGTCACCCATGGCAGCTGAAAAGCCAAACATCCGGTCTGGTTAAGCCGATGATGTTCACCTCTGATCTGATGTAAAGGTTTCATCATTTGCATCAAACTTCTTAATCATAATCTGGCATATTGCACAGCCACAGTTCTAAATGAATTAATAGAGTTCTGGAGGAATTTAAAGGACCAAACTAGAATTTTAAAAAATTTTTTAGATAACTTACAACTAATTGCATATATTTTACATTATTTTATTTATTTATTCATTTTATTTATTAGCTTATTTGTCACAGACAATGCTCATTAATCAACAGCAAAACAGAAAGCTGTAAATAAGCCAGTTAGCCCACATCTGCATCCCTGACCACTTAAAAAGGCCTAAAATCCAAAAACAAAAAAAGCCATTAATACAAGAAGAAAATACAGAACAATCTGCCATTACTGATGATTACTTTCTTAAAAATGTCCATGTTTGCTCGTCTTGACTGGTGATTTGTGACTCTAAAATGTTGAAAGTGTCTTGGAGATTGTGAATTTTGATGAAAGAAATGAGTCAAAAGGAAACGATGTGTTTACTGTCTATGTTTTGATCTTGGGATGAAAATGCCTCTTTACTTAGGTGACAACTGAGTGTTTTAATGATGATCTTCCTGTTTGTCTCTAAATCTCACACTAAGAATCCACAGAAGAGCGCAAAACCACATCCTCTCAGCAGACCTCACAGAGCAGAATGCACAGTGAGAACACCTTCAAACTGAAACTAAAATCTCCAAACATCATCTTTTAATGGGACCAAACTGACTCCAGTCCTCTTCTTCCACTAGGCTTTCTAATAATGCAAAGGTTGCTGGATTGATTCCCTGGACATTACAAGTACTGCTTTAGCTTTTTAGCTTATGTTTTGTCACAGTGGTTCATATGAAAATAAAAGTCCTTGTAGCTTAAAGGACCATACCAGCCATTTTACATGTTTGAGCCTAATATATTCCAATTTTCATACATGTAACGTTATTGACAATCATTTCCCAAAGCATACTACTGGAACGGTGAATTAAAAATGTTTTTCCTACCTTCCAGACCTCCATTGGTTTCACTTCATTCTCTATTAAAATCAGCTTGTTGATACTTGAAACGTTCTTGGGATAGGTAATCAATCCATCATCGCCAGCAAGACATATAATTCAGGTTTTTTTCAAAGTTACATAATTTTAGTTTCTAAGCGTGCGAATGTGAAACTCCATTGTCAGTTCTTCACTACAGCACTTGAATGCACCACTAGGAAGCATTTTCAGGCCATGCTATGCTTTTTATTGCACTTAAACGCTAAAACTTCATAACTTTGAAAAATGGACAGTATGGTCCTTTAATGGGGTGATTGTGGTGTATCTGATTGATTTTCAGGATCTCAGTGGGGAATGGTGTCAATTTATGCGCTGCAGTGTCTGCCCATCCTCGTTCTTCTTATAACCTTCTTCATCCTCAACAACAGAACCATCAAACCAGGTACAATATCCACTTCCTGTGCAGGTATGATGCACATTATGACCTGACTGACAAGTGAATTCATGTTTCAGCTGGAAGGAAAATTTCATCAGCCCGGAGAAGAGAGGAAGACCACGAGGAAGAGGAGGTGGAGGAGGAAGAGGAGAGATGTGAGGGAAATGGAAGCAGAGGGAAAAAAACATCACCTGGCGATTAGATCGTCTTAGAATAGATTTTAATTCACTTTGATCCAAGAGGAAATATAACTGAGATGACTGAAAGTTTCTTTGGATTCACATTTTATTATGCACCAGTATTCAGTCAAAACTTCCCATTAAAACTTTTGTTTTTTTAATGACAGGATGTTCTTGAATTCCTTGAGAAATCAAATTCATGATTATGATTCTCCTGCAGCGTGACAATAAAACCACAATTTCTACTTGTTCGGACAGATCGCGGTGAAATCATCAGTCCCCTTCATGGATTTAATGAACCTTGCAGCCTCTAGGGGGCGCTACTGGGCTTATATTTCATTTCCAAGTGGTTTTACATTACATATTCTGACCTTGGTTACTGTTAAACTTCACTGAAATTAATAATTTAGACTTAATTAAATGCTAAAATCCAAGAAATCATGTTTTTACTGCTGCACTGTTTTCATCAAATGGAAAATTCCTTATTTTATAAATTTCCCTGTAATTCAGCCTGTCATATTTAATATTTCTTTGGGAATTTTGGGACTTTGACTTGAAATGAAATAAAGTTTTGTGGATTTGAACATGAGTTTGTAATGATTAATTTCTGAGGTGTTGAAGATCTCTCAGATCTGCAGCACAAATTAACAAAAAATGGAACGTAGACTTGCCTCTATTGTTCCAGCCACAGAAGCTGAAGGCTCCCATCATCATCATCATCAAACCTCCGCATTATCACAAACATTTCAGATTAAGGTTCCATGAATATTGTCTGGATGTTAGCTTATAAGTTTTCCGGCATTTTCAGTGCAACATTTTTTTATTTTTTTTTTTGCAATGTTTCTGTCTTTGATGAAACATTACCATACTATTGCTCAAAAAAAAGAAAAAATTAATCCACATCTCCTCGCTTCTTGTCATGAGTTACAGAGGTTGGAATCAAACGCAGTAAACAGGTTTTGAAGGGTGGAGCAGTAGTTAATCACAGAGAAGCACGGAGACAGACGACGACAAAGTCAAAGGGCCAGGCTGTGTGCAAAAATCAGGCAAACGATGGGCAAACAACCCAAAAAGGGCGAGGTCGGTCATCTCTTGTCAAAGCAGGCGGGATTAGCAGAGAGGCTAGATGAACAAAATCACAAAACAGAGCTGATGGATCAAGCAGGTAAACAGGAAAGATGATTTCACTCAGACTGAGTGAAAGTGGCTGGTGCAAATACTTGTGAGCTGATGATGTGCACAAGTCAGGCGAGCAGGGGAGGGAAACTCAGGGGTAACCTCTGGTGGAAGTGTGGAAGGCAGTATCTTGTGCACACTTAGTGCGTTTAGTTGTACTGATTATTGAGTCTCCTGATCAATGAGTAGAAAAATGGAAAATTCCCCAAAACGTTACGATCATTTTAAACGCTACGAGCATTCTGCCTTTTTCTGGATTTAAACAAATTCTGCAGCGCTGCTTCTCTGGGTTTGTGGATGAACAGCTTTATATTTCAGTCTTGTGGCAACTTAAAGGACCAAACCAGTGGTTTTGCATATTCAAGCCTAAGATATACAGTCCACACACACAAGAAGTTACTGACAACAGTTTCCCAAAACATACTGGAACAGTAAATATTAGAATTGTTTTTTTGGCCTTCCAGCCCACCATTTCAGGACACTATAAAAATTAAATTGTAGAGACTTGAAATTTGCTTGAGATATGTAATCTATCACGGCAAACAAAACATCTAGTAAAGGACCATACCATCCATTTTGCATGTTTGAGCCTAATATATTCAGTTTTCATACATGTAACGTTACTGACAATCATTTCCCAAAGGATAAAACTGTATTTCAGCTTTCCTGATATTTTGCAAAATCTCTTAATCTTTCAAAATCAAATATTCAAGTGATACACCCACCTTAAAAATCCATGTTTCTCCTGCTAATAGTTACACAGCCTTATGAAGTCACGGTCCTTTAAATTTTTCCATAAACGCAGGTCTTCTTTTGGGACTATATTCCCCGGTGGAGGCATACATTCACTCCACGCTTTTTATTGAGCTTAAACACTAAAATTACATAACTTCTAAAAAAACCTGAATACACGTCTTGTTGGTGATGATGGATTACCTATCCCAAGAACGTTTACAGTATCAACAAGTTGATTTTAATAGCAGAATGAACTGAAACCAATGGAGGTCTGGAAGGTAGGAAAAACATTTTTAATTCACCTTTCCAGTAGTATGCTTTGGAAAATGATTGTCAGTAACATCACGTGTATGAAAATTGAATATATTAGGCTCAAACATGCAAAACGGACAGTATGGTCATTTAAATTTGGTCAAAATAATTTTATTTAATCAATCCAACAGGAAGCTGAACTGAAGAAAATGTTTGTCCCCTCCAGGAAATGTTGTCCCACGAGAAGAACAGCTTTTACCAAGAAATTAAACTGACTGTCTCTTGTTAGCAGGTGAAACATTGGATTTTTAAGGTGTGTGTCACCTGAACATTTCATTTTGAAAGATTATGGGACTTGGCAAAATAACAGAAAAACTAAAATATGATTTTACGGAAAATGATTGTCAGTAATGTAACATGCAGGTTTGTTGGTATTCAATGGGCTCAAACATGCAAAATCACTGGTATAGTCCTTTAAAGTGGGGACTTTTGTCCACTTGTCAAAACAGAAGTACAGAAATAATGTCTTCACACTCCGTCATGAGAGCAGAGAGATAATAACCTTTCTGAAGCTGTGCTCTCTCATCTCAGAGGGGAAATAGCAGAAGCAGTGGTTTTTCACACTTCTCCAAAAAACAAAACAACCCCGCTGTGGGGAGTGTGTAATGTGTGTGTGTTGTGGGAGGAACTTAGCTGTGGAGAGATGAGTGGCACATGTCAGTGATGAAGCGCTGTGGAAAGATGAAGCTTGTGCTGAGCGGTGTTCTTCTCTCCTCTCTGTGCTCTCTCTCATCCTGGAGTAAGTAAAAACCTCAGCTTTAATCATTTCTGGATGCAACGATGGGGAATACGCTCAAAAATATCTGCACAAATTATATATAACCTTCCACGGAAAATTGTTCAAATGACCTCTGAGAACTTCTTCATTTCTTTGCTGTCAGACAGAAATTGAAACATGGAATTTAAAAAGAAGTGTTGACGCTTTTTTTTTTTTTTTTTTTTTTTTTTTTTTTTTTTTTTTTTTTTTTTTTTTTT
>VXCM01001730.1:80794-91482 GCA_014773175.1 Lucifuga dentata
TTTTTTTTTTTTTTTTTTTTTTTTTTTTTTTTTTTTTTTTTTTTTTTTTTTTTTTTTTTTTTTTTGTAGATTGTAGTTTGTAGATTGCTTTTGAAATTATGGTTTATATATATATATATATATATATATATATATATGCACAAGCAAGTGAATTGTTTGTTGCGAGATTAAATTGTCTATATACTCAATGGTGTGCCAGTCTTGCGCACACTAGAACTATACAGACAGATGCAAAAAAAAAAGAAATTATAGTTAAGTACCATTTCTTTTTTTTTAATTAAAAACCAATCATTTATCACTCTCTTTCTTCTCAGGTGTTTCATCTACATTTGTAGTGACCCAATTTCCTAATAATGTCACCATTGTAGAGGGAGAGACGGTGCAGATATTCTGCTGCTGGACTAACACCATTGAACGAGGGAGAGTGAACTGGCTGAAGAATCAAACGGAAATAAAGAATGAGCTCATTAATAAGACACACTGTGAAGAATCTCTGCAAAACAAAACCTGTAACTGCTCAGCTTTACTACTTTCAAACATCAGAAAAAATGCAACAGGGAGCTACATGTGCAAGGTTTCCATGGAGATACCATGGTTGAAGCAGGCCTGTGGAAGCAGTACTGTCATCACTATGACAACCAAAGACAACCCAACCAAAGGTAGGTGATAAATCCAAACTCCAGCAGCCTGACATACAGGACACACAGCCGTGTGGGTGGGCGGGGCCTTGGGTACCCAAAATATTTTTGGCTTTGGTTTTAAGTGTGTAAATGTGTATGTGTGTGTGTGTGTGTGTGTGTGTGTGGAACATGCTCTCAAGTTACAGTATCTGTAAACTCTGGTTTTATACACAGCATATATTTATATCTATATCTACATGTATATATATATATATATATTTATATACATATATATACATATATATAGATATAGATATATATAGATATACATATCTATATATATAGATATATATAGATATATATATATATAGCATCATATGATGTCATGCAAGTTTGCACGATTATTCATGATGCATAATGTCATTGTTTAATATTTCCTCAAATATATTTTTTGGAAATTATAAAGCAACCACAACAATTAAAGTGAGTTTGAGAAATATAGTAATGTCAAAATGTAGGAAAAAAATCTTTCTTAACTTTATTTTTTCTCAGAAGAGGAACAGGGTGATTCGTGGACTTTGCTGTTTTCCGTCATGGTTTCGCTGGCTCCACTGCTGCTCATCACCCTCATCTGCTTTTGCTGTCTGCGAAGGAAACAAGGTACAAAGAACAGTTTAGTGTTATTATTCAGGCATCAGACACAGAACACATAAATATGATGTTTTATATGCTCATAAAAATCGTAAATGAATAGCTTGAGTTTGATCCCCATTTTCTCTGTAAAATCTGTGTAATGAAACAGTAAATTATTCGTTCATTCATTTATTCAGTCTAAAGGGATGAATATATCAGCGTGCAAGAAGACAAATGTTGGGGCTTGGAGAAGATATGAAAACTTATCTTTAATAATAATTAAAAAAAAAAAAACAGATCTAGGCAGATTTTGTCTCAGTGATGCAGCAATGCCAATGTTAAGAGGGAATATAGTCCCAGGAGAAAATGCTTTTAGCGAGAAATTAAAAAACCACTGGGTCGTCTACAGTCTGACATACGTGATATCAGGCAAACCGTTGAATTTAATTTTAAGGTGTGTGTAACACCTGAACAATTGATTTTGAAAGATTAGGGGATTTGACAAATAACAGGAAAACTAAAATACAGTTTTATGTTTTGGAAAATCATCAGTAAAATAACATCTATTGGGGTATATTTATTGGGCTTAGACATGCAAAATCACTGGTATAGTCCTTTAAGGTTAGTAGCGTGTCCATCAAGGTTCTCAGTCATCCAGGTTATTTATGTTTACTAGGTTTGCTGCTTGACTTAGAAGTGAAGATACGACTCATTAAAAGATCTAAACATGTCGTTTTACCAGTCAGTGGTTAAAGGACTATACCGTCCATTTTACATGTATGAGCCTAATATATTCAATTTTCATACACGTAATGTTACTGACAATCATTTCCCAAAGCATACTACTGGAACGGTGAATTAAAAATGTTTTTCCTACCTTCCAGACCTCCATTGGTTTCAGTTCATTCTGCTATTAAAATCAACTTGTTGATACTTGAACAAGACGTGTATTCAAGTTTTTGTTTTTTTTTAGAAGTTATGTAATTTTAGTGTTTAAGCGCAATAAAAAGCGTGGAGTGAATGTATGCCTCCACCGGGGAATATAGTCCCAAAAGAAGACCTGCATTTATGGAAAAATTTAAAGGACCGTGACTTCATAAGGCTGTGTAACTATTATTCAATTCAATTCAATTCAAAAATACTTTATTAGTCCCTCAAGGGGCAATTAAAAGCATGTAGCAGGAGAAACATCGATTTTTTAATGTGGGTGTATCGGCTCAGTATTTGATTTTGAAAGATTAAGAGATTTTGCAAAATATCAGGAAAGCTGAAATACGGTTTTATCCTTTGGGAAATGATTGTCAGTAACATAACATGTATGAAACTTGAATATACTAGGTTCAGACATGCAAAATGCCCAGAATGGTCCTTTAAATTTTGTAAGAAGGTTTTTTTTGGGGGGTATAAATCTGGGTTCTGATCCTTTCTGAATCTAGTCTGGTTGTTCTCTTGATGTTTGCATAATCACGTTCAGGTCCTCTGGTGTAGAAATAAGGTACAGAATGAATTTTGAATTTGAATTTTATTTTATTATTACGTCATGCATCTCATGGGCTTACAAGACGCCATTATTTCACATATGCAAATGTTACAGGTAAAGTGGTACAAAAATAAACTTTATTAAAGAAAAATAACTAAATTAAATTAATTAGAATTTCTTATACATTGTAAAGTGAAATCCGTATCATAGAAGTGGATGGAGCACCAGTATTAGATAAAACCTAAACATGCTAGTGGACAGCTTTCTGTCTAATAATTCTGATTTCTGTGTGTGTGTGTGTGTGTGTGTGTTCAGTCCAAGCAGTCAGGGTGATCTATGAGGTCCCCAACAAGGACTCGGAGGCAGCGGACATGGACAAACACAGCACCAGCTCCTCCAGAGGCTCGTCAGAGTGGGTGAGTCCCTTCTACACAGACGTGTTGTCATAGCAACAGAAATATAAATCAATCAATCAACCTTTAAATTGTCTATCTATCTATCTATCTATAACATTTGGTGATGCAAATAATAATAATAATTATGGCTATAAAACACGGGCTTTAGTTAAACTTAAAATGTAACATTTAACATGTAATTTCCACTGCTGAAATATCATTATGCAACACATCCAGCATCCTGTTTCTCAGTAAAAATGCCTCATTCTCACACCTACTTAGTCTGACATTTCGCAAGTCACTTAAAGGACCATACCACCCATTTTGCATGTTTGTGTCTAATATATTCAGTTTTCATGCATGTTATGTTACTGACAATCATTTCCCAAAGGATAAAACCGTATTTCAGCTTTCCTGATATTTTGCTAAATCTCTTAATCTTTCAAAATCAAATATTCAAGTGATACACCCACCTTAAAAATCCATGTTTCTCCTGCTAATAGTTACACAGCCTTATGAAGTCACGGTCCTTTAAATTTTTCCATAAACGCAGGTCTTCTTTTGGGACTATATTTCCTGGTGGAGGCATACATTTTTTTCTGTGTAGTTCCACAGTGGATCAGAAAAAATTACGTAACAAATTAAAATTACGTAACTTAAAATTACCTAAAATTACATAACTTCTAAAAAAACCTGAATACACGTCTTGTTGGTGATGATGGATTACCTATCCCAAGAACGTTTACAGTATCAACAAGTTGATTTTAATAGCAGAATGAACTGAAACCAATGGAGGTCTGGAAGGTAGGAAAAACATTTTTAATTCACCGTTCCAGTAGTATGCTTTGGGAAATGATTGTCAGTAACGTTACATGTATGAAAATTGAATATATTAGACTCAGACATGAAAAATTGCTGGTATGGTCCTTTAATGCCACAACATTAAAGCTATTATCTAGCATGTGCTCTATAAGCTGTAATGCCGTGGTGATTTTAACATGGTTTTTCTGTCGTTCTCAGTGCCAAGTGCCCGTGTACGAATCCTTCGACTACTTTGAGCGAGTGGAGAGCAAAGAAAGTGGCTGAGGATCTTCTCCCTGGAATCTCCTCACCTTCTTGTATTTTCTATCCCTTAATTTCTGCTTGTAAATAATGTACATTCACTTATTTTAACTTTCAGTGTGATACATATACATTTTGTCAATGTTGTTCTAAGAGTGTAAATATGCTTCATTTTACATGATCCGTGTTGCAGCCTGAGCTCATTTCATTGAGACAAAGGCAAGATATGTTTGACCAGAATGCAAAGAACATCAATAAAAGGTATTGATTCCATAGCAAAGACACAGAAAATCTGTGTATCATTCATTCTTTTCATAATCATTTACAAATCCAACATAAAAAAAACAAAAAATAACAACTTTTTTTTTCTTACTTTGGATTTTATGCTCAAGTTACAAATAGAAAAAACAGAAAATGAGAAAACGGGGCCATGGACCAAACGTAATTTTAATATTTAAACTTACCAATTGGTATGAGCCGGAAGCATTGTTAGCTTAATTCCACATTTTTTACTAGCATTTCCTGTTTAGCTAGCATGGACGATTGCAGAGAATTTCAATTTAAGAAGTTCAATTTATTAGTTCCATGCTTAAAATAATAATAATGATAAGGATACGAGATTAATCTCAAAATTACAACTTTAAAGTTATAGTTAAGAGATTAATCTTGTAAATTTACAACTTTGTATAATATTTATATAATCTGTTCAATTAATTCAGTAAAATAGACATACATTGTTATGTTATGGTGTGTGTGTGTGTGTGTGTGTGTGTGTGTGTGTGTGTTATTTGTTTTTTTTATGTTATTATTGTAAATGAATAACAAAACAACAAATTGTTTTTTTTGGTTTTCTGATTTTGGATTCTTAAATGGACATGAAAAGAACAAATGATGCACGGATTGTTTCACAATGACTTCAGACGAGGAGCAGGACGCTGAGTGGAAACTGCGGCGTTCAGCGGCCGCCACACCATAGGTCAACGGCAGGAAATGGAAAGTACGCCTGTGACGGTCGAAGCAGTTCCTGTGTGGTGTGTTTGTGTGAATATGCAGCACACAAAGCATGCAAACACACACAGCCTCTCCAACAGCAAACACTGGCCCACTTTGCTTTAATGGCGACCTATATGGTCTCAGCATACTTTGAGCTAAGATTTTGAAATGCAGCAATGAATATTTTGAAGATAATGTCCTACACCATTAAAACTTTCAGGTTTTTTTGTTTTTTTTTTTTAATTATCATCTCTCATGTCGTGTAGAAAACGGATAAAATGGAGAAAATGCATATGGATAAATGGATAAAACTTGCATCATGTGCACATTATGACTTTTGACTAAATTTATCTCAAAGAAAATTCTACTCTGCACAAAATTCTGTACCACACAGAAAACTCTTAAAATCGTATATATATTTTATTTGCTATATGACAAAAATGATGCTGTATATTACTGAAAAATACTGTGTCAATCTCCATCTTATCAAGCCTTTTTATCTTTTGTTGAGTTCTGCAAGTCTGATTTTCTTAACAGGTGAAAAAAATCAGCCAGTGTAGTGAGACTCTTTCCAAAATCAACTTGTTTGAAGAATTTTCTAGAAATAAGTGTCAGGATCTTGAAATAAGACCAAATACGACAGATCGCTCTGCTAGAATCAGGAAAGTAACTAGTTATTAGACCGTTTTTCCGCTGTTGATTGTCAGCGATTCGTTTTTCAAAGCCAAATTCAGTGACAAGTCAAATTGCAGAAATGACTGGAACTCCAGGAGGTTAAAAGACTGGAACAGATAATTAACTGAAATATGGCTTCTTTCTCCTGTTGTTTGTTATAACAACATGTTTGAGCTGCTAGTTCCAACACGCTTACTTCAAAAACCAGGCCAGACATTTGAAGGCTTGGTTTGATTTGGGTCATTCCTATGTTCCCAGGGTTCTATGTTCCCCAGTTCTACATAGCACAATAGAGCACGTAATGGGTTAGAGTTATTCTGTTAACACACACTTAATGTGTGTTAACAGAATATTGAACTGGGGAACAAAGATATGCTCTTGTTTGATTTAGCGTGGCTCAAGATGGCTGAAAGCATAATGTAGGAAGAAGCAGGAAGTCGGTTCTGTTTGTCTCGGTATGAATCGACAAACAACCTGTTTCACACCTTGTATTAAATAAACAGAGCATCAGATACATAATCTGGATACATCTGATGACGAGATTTTTACTGACACCTTGCATTTATCTGCACGCTCGTTATCTGGATGCTGCATTGGGGCTGGATGTCGGTAGGTGAGTCGTTACTCTATTTTAGTGCTTTTTGTTTTTTTTTTCTGAGAGTAAGCAGAACCAGAAAAATGAAAGGCGTGACATTTTTAATTGGTGGGTGGAATGTGTCCCTGCTGAACTGCATCTGCATCTGCTATTGTTACAAACATCCAATTATAATGCGACCACATCTGTGTTCAGACAGGTTTGATGATGTGTTGTGCAAGAATTAGGTCCTGCATTAACTTGAGTTCTTCATTTTACAGATACTGTATCTGGATCCAGATTGTAAATGGGGCTCAAAGGTCTGACTAGTACTAGACCTTTGTAGAGTTTTGCTGTCTAGTCTCCTCCACAAATTCCATCTGTGGTTGGAGCAACCCAACCTGCATGTTTTTGGACTTTGGGAGGAAATCCACATGATGAAAACATGCAACAATCTCCATGCAGAACCTCTCCAGATGGATTCAAACCCAGGACTGATGCAATGAGCCACCCAGAGCAAGTCATGACATGAAAATAATAACTTCAGCTATCTTTACAAATATCAGCCTGAAGCTAAAGGGCTGCTTATTTGCTGTCATAAGAGGGTTTTGGGTTTTTTTTTTTAATTCATAATCACTTAATAAAGGAGTCAGACAGTTTCAGAGTGACAAAGATGAATAAAAGCCTCAGAGAGAAATGCCTTCACTGATGGGAACAAATCAAACACCTACAACTACACACTATATACAANTCACTTAATAAAGGAGTCAGACAGTTTCAGAGTGACAAAGATGAATAAAAGCCTCAGAGAGAAATGATGGGAACAAATCAAACACCTACAATTACACACTATATACAAGCCAAGGTGTTAACCACTTGTAGCTTTCTCACGCTATCACAATTAGCTTTCTCGTGCAAACATACAAAGTTCACCACTCCTGAAGCTGTTGTTTATAAGCATGTTTGCAGAGCATTTTGATTATGTGATACTCTGTGATTGTATGTGCAAGTCATCAAAAACATGAAGAAAGCCTAACTTGATCTTGAAATGAGGCTGAATACGTTAATAATTGCTCTCTGTTACCTCTGTTCTTTGTTACCTTTCTTTTTTTTTTTCTTTTTTTTTGCAACACCACGAGATACCAGTGTGGCAATTTTGTGCAAAGAGCCAGTTGCAAATTTTACCTTTAAGGCTTTTGGAAAAGTGCACAATTTAAGACTAATAAAAGACATAAAAATACCAAGTTTGTAAGATTTAACTTAAGAAATTTGTTAAACTGGCTTTAAACTGGACTTTGATTAAATGTGAAATAAGATGGAAGAAACATGGTGATACAAAAAGCAATCATTCTGAAACACTGCTAAACAGCAAGTTACAAACTTTTAAGTTGTTGCTGCGCACGATAAATTAGATTCTTATCTTTTAATCATCCATTTCAGATCCTGAATCATGAAGCTGGCAGGTTTAGGATTGAGACAAATCAATCTATTCCCTGAGTTGCTTTAAGGTAGACCTTCTCCCCAGGCTTTGTGCTGTTTCAACATGATAATTTAAATTTGAAATTAATTAATTTAATTTTTTTCCGGTCTAAATCGAGTAGCGACAGGTACTCCTTTTGCTTGGGAGTCAGAAATACCTGAAAGACAATACTCAGGGAACTACAGACCCTATGTAAATTCTACATACTGAATACCTGCGTACAGTGTATATGCAACACTTCTCTGATTGATAGGCCAGACTTTGATTGATTTTTTAGAGATGGGTATACACTGCCTTATAGCTACGCATCACTCTGAATTTAAGTGATTATGTCGTATTTTAGTAGATTATCTAAACAGGAGTGCCAAAATTGCTGCCAGTATAGTAAACCTGTGCTGCACTTCCTATCAGCGTCAGTAATCAAAGTTTATTTGGTGTCAAATGAAATAACGCAGAACGGATTTTGTGCCAGGCTCAGTTAATGAGAAGACCTTCTAATTTGCTATCCATCATGACTAAAGAATGTGTGCACTGGGCGATGCACGATTGCCATTGTGTTGACACAAAAGGAGCCACCACCCATATCAAACTCAGCAGCTATTACAGCACCTGGCATCACCTGGCATCACAGCCCTGGGTTAAAAACTATAAAATGAGAGGCCTCTCTCCTGTTCCGACACATCGCCTGCTGACCTGCTGATCTGCTCCTCCGACTTCATCTTCATCGTCGTCCTCACCTCTCAAGCAGCAAACATGCAACTGATGGAAGCCCTGTTCACCATTGTAGGTAGATAGGTAGGTAGGTAGGTAGGTACTTTATTAATCCCCAAGGGGAAACTTCTGTGTTATAGCAGCAAGGGATAGATCAGATACACAACATAAAATAAAATAATAAATCAAATAAATAAAAATAATCAAATAAATCAAAATAAAAAAATCAAATTAGCAATAATACTCAATCCAAGCAATGATACTCATATAGCTGGTTAGCAGGGTGTCGGTGCAATATGTGTGTGTATTTAGTTAGTCCAGGGATGGGTTGTACAGTCTGATGGTAGTGGGCAGGAAGGACCTTCTGTGCCGTTCCGTGGTACACCGAGGTAGGAGAAGTCTTTCACTAAGGACGCTGCTCTGTCTGGCCAGAGTGTGGTGAAGTGGGTGAGTGGTGTTGTCCATAATAGCCAGCAGTTTGGCCAGCACTCTCCTCTCAGCCACCATACCCACTGGGTCCAGGCCGGCTCCTAGAACAGACCCTGCCTTCGTTAGGAGCTTGTCTATTCTGCTGGCATCAGTGGCTTTAATGCTGCTGCCCCAGCAGATGACAGCGAAGAAGAGAGCACTTCCCACCACTGACTGATAGAACACACTCAGCATTGTCCTGCATACACCGAAGGACCTGAGCCTCCTAAGAAAATAAAGTCGGCTCTGGCTCTTCCTATATATGGCCTCAGTGTTCACACTCCAGTCCAGCTTGCTGTCCAGATACACTCCCAGGTACTTGTAGGACTGCACCAGTTCCACCTTCTCTCCTCCAATGGAAACAGTAGTGATTGGTGTCTTAGTCCTCCTAAAATCCACCACCATCTCCTCTGTTTTTGTCACATTTAACTGCATGTGGTTTTGGTTGCACCACACCGCAAAGTCACTGATTCGTCTTCTGTACTCCTCCTCCTGCCCCCTCCTAACACACCCAACAATGGCAGAGTCATCCGCAAATTTCTGAAGGTGAACATATCCATGCACTGGTAATCTACTAGTATTTTCACTTTCACATTTTTACTTTTTTTTAAAAATTTGTCTCAGTAGTTTGTTACTAAAGTTTATTTTTATGTTTTTATGTACTACTCATGCATGCCTTCTTATTTTATATATATATATGCACAGTTTTGCCATTGGTAGCCATAAACTCTTTAAATTTAACTGATTTTAATGAGTAACACTTGAAGGACCAAAAACAGCAGTTTTACTACAATATATTTTTAGAAGCTGTAAAACTTTCTTAACTCATAGCAAATCTTAAAAAGTATTAAATGCTTATATTCTAAAAGGCGACTATTTGGATTATTGTTATTTATATTTTACTGCTTGTGCTGTCTGAATATTCCTTTCAGCAAAACAATGTCGTAACAATTTAATTCTTACATATGTACAAAGGCTGACTGATAAGTCCCGAGCTGAGTATAGAAGTATCTTACTCACAGCGTCTGGCTCAGAAATGATCAGTCGCCACCTTTAGAATTTTATATTATACATCATAAATGACAAGCAAGTTCATGTAGAGAGATTATTTTATTTAGTGATTATGTAAAGCAGTAGCTGCAGAGGTTCAGTGCTGTAAGGCTCTGTCAGCTCCACTTGTGGTTGTGGCTGTACTGCTCACTAGTCGCATTGTGAAAAGCACTCATAGAGGAGGCAGCTGAGGGCAGACATTACGTTCATAAACTCCATGAAGTTAACCTGAGAGTCTCCATCACAATCCAGAGTTTTCATCAGATCATCCAACCCAGCTTGGTCCTTTACTTTCTGCACAGGGCAACAAAAACAGCATTAATACCACAGATATATTTACTGTACTGCATTATGCTGATGTTGTCTAGAGTTGGTAAAGCTCTCACATGGCATTTGTAAATTTTTGCCCACTCAGTTTTTTTCAACTCATATTTTGCAAACTTTTAGTATCAACAATGCATTGTTCAAGTTAAAAATTTAAAGGTTCGTCACGATTCATGATCATCAAAATTGCATGTTGATGACTTCCTTTAGAAAGCTTTTAACT